>MCJB01027071.1:66619-90901 GCA_002018475.1 Nicotiana obtusifolia | reverse complement strand
CCCCACAAAAAAGGGGTGGGGGTGGGGGTGGGGAAAAAAGAGCTACTTCCAAACTTAATTTTGAAGTTATTTCCTTATGATCTTCTAAGGTGTTATCCCTTGATGAATTCAGACAACCTTTATTCTATATGAATCACTGTGTTTGAAGTATCTCTAACAGGCTCAGTGCATGTGCTTCCCCCACCTTCCTATCTTGTTTTGTAATTTTTAGCTTTGCTAACTCAGGAATACTTCTGCAATCCGCCATCCCTGATTAATGCTCCTGGCA
Organism: Nicotiana obtusifolia; assembly: GCA_002018475.1. NCBI lineage: Eukaryota > Viridiplantae > Streptophyta > Magnoliopsida > Solanales > Solanaceae > Nicotiana > Nicotiana obtusifolia. The sequence continues at coordinate 90,633 of MCJB01027071.1, read as the reverse complement.
AGTGGCATAAATTTACATCCGGTTTGATGGTACACCTCTTTCTGTGTTTTAATTATTTGAGATGTTTCTGTGGCTTTTTTTTCATTAACCATATCTAATGTGTGATTATATGATTTTATGGGCTTGCAGATCGTGCTAAATACTTTTGAGGCTCAGCCTTTAAGTGATGAAGAGGGCAATGCTCATAACCTTGAGGATGACGCTGCAACCTTTGACATAAAATATCTTACAAGCAGTAAACTTATGGGTCTCGAGGTATGGGAGCATTTCTCAATTAGAAAGCTCTTCTAAAGCAAAATGGAGCAGCAAATTCAATGGCATATTGTTTCTGATCGTTCTTTTTGTCTCAGCTGAAAGATCCTAGTTTCAGGCGCCACGTTCTGGTTCAAAGTCTCATTCTGTTTGACTATTTGAAGGTAATGATATGTATTTTGTTAGCTCTGAGCTCCATGTGCGAGTGGATCTTTTAGTAATAGTGTGACCTTAAATACTAATGAATGAACTACAACTAAAGTTGGAAGGTTATTTTGTCTCTCCTATGTGCATGTGGGATAAGCTTTTCTAGTTGAATTCACATATTCAAAACATCAAAATTCAGGATTATCTTTGATTTCAATCATGATGACGATAATCCACATGATTGTTTGTTAATCATTAAGTTGAAGATTTTCTAGTATAAAATGTCAGTATGATACTTAAATGTCTTAGGTGTGGTGTTCATCAGAGAGGAGAGCAAATGAAAACATGCCAAATGTGGTCTGCACTGGAGCTTTGCCGAGGGAAGATGTGAGAGTAAAGTTAGTTGAGGGGGAGGAAGGAGAAGGGAAAACATGGTAGAAAACTGAGAGAAAGAGAGATAGAGAGATAGCATGGTTTAGGTGCTCTGTAACTAAACTAGAATGAGTCTGTCCCTGTTTTTTATTTTCTGTTGATCTGGTCTTTTATCATGATGATTTCGGACCCATTTGGCCGTGAATTTTGCAAATAATGACTTCATTATTTGCAAGTTGAAGTTTGGCCATCAGTATTTGTGCATTAATTCAACTTCAACTTGAAATAGGGAACTTGAAGTGAAAAGCTTCTCGAGGAATGTCAAGTGAAATGATGGTTTCACTCACAAAACTTCCAACTTTTTTTCCAGTTGAAATATATCCAACCACCGTTTCAACTTGCAAATACTTTTTTTTCCAACTATAATTTCAAATGCTCTCTTTTTCAGTTTCAACCAGATAATGTCTAAACTCCTACTTGTTCGTAATCATGCAGGCACCGGGAAAAAGTGAGAAGGAATTGCCCTCTGAAGCAATGGTTGGTCTTGCCTTTGTTTATTTCATTTCATGCTGTATCAATGTAATGTATTAGTGGTCCCTTGATTCCCACCACCTCTTTCTCTATAATGTATGTATGTATGTATGTATGTATGTGTGTGTGTATGTATGTGTGTATATATATGTATATATCTGTTGTGTATATATATATATATACGATTATAGGTATATGTAGCACACACACCCTCATGCATATAAAATTCTTCCGTGAGGGTGATCAATCCTTGCTTAAGTGTGAAAGTAAAACTGTTGATCGGGAGGAATACTATGTATATGTTCCTTCCAGAAGAAAACCAGGGAACAAGTGAGGCCGCTTCTGTATAATTTATGTTCTGAATAGAAGTTTTCTGAAGGAACATTGCAACTGTTAACAGAAGTGATTTTCTTTTACAATCTTTAGACTGCTCTTTTCTAGAATGGTGCAACGTAATTTAAGATGTTTTAGCCCATGTTCTTAAGATATAATGCAGTAGATAACAAAGAGTATTTCTTATGGTAATTTCTGATGTTGCGGATCTGGGCTATATTTCCTTTGATGAATTACTTCATTCTCATTAGCAGGTGTTACTTTTTGCCTGGAGGAAACGTGCTTCTATATCTTTTCTTTTTTGTTTCTACCTTTTCTCTAATTATTTTTAAGGGAACAATGAGCAAAGTAAGCCCACCATTAGGTGAATTACTATTCTGTGGATCTCTTTCATAAAGGAGAAATCAAATATGTCCCCCGAGAAGAGCTGACCCAGGAACAGCAGCTATCAAAAGGAAAAGAAATAAATGAAGAATCTAATATAAGTAAAACAAAAAATACGTATAAGTAAATTTACCTATTATCAAGAGAAGAGGACCTATGAGTCCATGACCTCAATGATTTGACTTTTCCACTTTAGCAAGACCTCTATCATTAACATGTCTCACTGCTTCAGAAACAACAAAAAATTGGTAGCATGCACCTTATTTTGATGCATGTTTTAGGATGAAAATGTGGTCATGGCATATTCTTGTAGGGAACTTATAATCATCTCTCATCATTAATTGATTTTATGGTCAGGAGAAAATGCCCATTTTTATAATAGTTTGAGGACATGAAATATCTAAATAAATTGGTTAAAGGGATATATCACATATTTCTCATTTGTTTCTTTCTACCATTATGAAGTTCTTGCAGAATATGGTGTTTCCTCTGTAGGGTTTGATATTTTGTTAGTGTTTGCTAGTTTGCAAGTCAAGATGCTCTGCGTTCAAATTTGTTCCTTAGACAGAAAATAATTGATCATTTTTGTGGCACTCAGAGAATTTGTGCTTTACCTGAGCAACAAGCTAATTTGTTTCCTCAAAATTGTAGAAGGAGGAAATAAAGACTAGTGAAGAGCGGGTAAAGAAGCTTCTTGAAATGACTCCACCAAAAGGAAAAGATTTCCTTTGTAGCATTGAGCACATATTGGAGCGTGAAAGGAATTGGGTGAGCATCAGTTTTCTCTCTTTATTCGCTTTTTCATGCAGGAGATCTTTTTATTGTGGGTTGACTTCTTATGCTGTACGAATGATGGCTCTTTCCATAGGTTTGGTGGAAACGTGATGGCTGCCCTCCATTTGAGAAGCAACCAGTAGAGAAAAAGCCGGTTCAAGGTGGAACCAAAAAACGGTAACTACAAATTGGCATGTGCTGTTGCTTTTAATCCTTACAATGCATAATATATTAGTTAACATATCCAGATCATATGTTGTTTCTTAGTTTTGCATTTCTCTGGCGTTGAAAAGTTTTGTTAAAAAGAATGAAAATGCATAGGAGGACTAAGTGCCCTCTAGTGACAATATTAGAAAATGATGAGTAATGAAAAGTTTAAACAAGGAGTATCCCAATCCCTTTGAAGATCCAATAGCTCCACTCCACAATACAATCCTTCTGCGATCACCATACCAATGCTATGAGAACTATTCCTTTCCAAACTAAGGCTGGATGAATACTTTTGTCCTGGAATATTTAGCATTATGCTGAAGCCTAATACACCACTCTACAGAGAGCATGAAAGATTTCTTCAAAGCTTTTCACGTTTAGTCTATGTTACACGATTCCTTCATTTGCCTTGATATATCTGTCTCGGGAGGGGTGTGATATGAGTGTATATTTCATGCAGATTCTTTAAAATATCCTAAAAATTAAGCAAAAAACTTTGACATACCTGTACCAAATACTTCCACACACCATGCTTAGTACGTAACATAAACAAATCCTTGTAACACAGCATTTAGTACAGCCAAAGTTGTGAATTTAACTGGAAAGGATTCAACCAACGAACACATGCTTCATGGTTCTCTTCCTTACGGGCAATGACTTAAAGGTGGATGAGACCCATTGTTGTTCTGGACATATAACATGGATGAATATCCTTACTTGGCCTGTAGATTTTGTAGTAAATTTTTGTGAATTAAAGACCACGTTCAAACATCACAGCTTTCCATAATGAAAGCCAGCCAACATAGTTTTGTGCTTCTGAAGTCTTCCCAGATTTCCTTGTGTGATTGGTATAATCGTCAGTTCTTAAATCCACTGGTTAAGGTTAAACTATTTACAGAATAGTTGGTAGATGTTTTCAATCTTGTGAAATTAGTTGGTTTGTGATATTTGGTACTTTTGCATTGGGTAACAGAAGAATTTGTCTGAATTTCTATCTATGTACATCACATATCCGTAGGAGATGAAGTCATTCAGAAGTCTTTCAGCAATTTGAATTGTGTTTTCTCCAATCCTTTTGAAACAAAACTTATGTTCTGCTAAATGGTGCCCTTATGACTTATTTCATCTTAATCCATTGTGGACCCATCTGCGCTGGATAGTGGCTTATCCCATCCTCAGCAGCCTATGTAATGAATTGACCACAAAAAGGTTTTGTATTCTAGCCTTGAGAAGCCAAGGAGCATAACTAGTTATGTTTAGTCATTAGTTCCTTCTAATCCTTTTTACTTAACAGAACACGTTTTCAGGAACTCAAACTGTTACTATCGTTTTTGGTTCCCTTTACCCACAACTTAGGTGATAATTAACCATCTTCTTTTTCTCTTACTCGCAGTCGGCCACGATGGAGGCTCGGAAACAAAGAACTCTCTCAATTGTGGAAATGGGCAGATCAGTATCCGGTTTGTTTTTATCAACTTGTTACTTGCATGAGTCCCATGTAGCAAGATATATATCACATTAATTTTCAGTTTCTGTGTATGAGGAACTTGCTGATATTGTCACAATTACACAACAAATCCATTACAACTCTTTTGTTAATGAATTCTCATCATAGATCATTCATTTTGAACCTCTGACAATAGTTGCAGTGAGTAATAATGTGTAATGGGCTTGTCTGTAGTGGATGGTCTTCTATGGACTATGCACTTGTGAAAACCAAATATCCTCTCAATCATCATGAACCGTATGAATGACATACACATTGAACACATTTTAAGATAATTGTTAGATATGTTGTGTGTTTCCAGATATGAATGCTTATTTCTGGCTTTTCAAATGTAAAACAACTAAATAAAATGAAAATATTCCTACATCTCTTTTGATAATTGAAAATCATTTCATTGTTCAACACATTGAGACAATGTCAGCTGTACAAAAGGTCTGATATCAAGTATACGAAATATTATTCCAACTATATATACAAGGAAGAATGTTCTGTTTACCCCAAAATTGCAAATGAACAAGATCTCCATCGACTTTCTGTGCTGGTCTCGTTTTTAGAAGTTCTATTTCTTTCCTCTTCAGATTGTTTGGAATATATAAAGAGGTGTTGTCTTCCACAGCCTTTATACTAAATAGAACATACTAAGATCAGTTTGCTATGTTGCAAACTGCACTATTAGTAAATGATCTGCATCCTTCCCATGCACTTTGTACAAACAACACTGATTCGTAACATACTTCTCCATTTCATAAGATTGTTAACTTTTAAGATAGCATCCATGTGGCACCACGTGAAGGACCCCTCTTTCTTAGGTGCTTTGGTCTTCCATAGTTCCATTTGGACCTTGCATCCCCACCATTGAGCCATCATCTATAATATGATTTCACCAAGAAATATTTGTCGCGTGCTCCTATTTTAAACTATTTATCCTTGCTGCCAAACTGTGTATGACTATTTTCTTCTGCAAGAAATCTAGTTTCATCTGATTCTCAATCTTGGCTTTGAAATTGTATCATCCAAAAGACTAAAACCATGAATATGTAGTTCTAACATGTCTTATTCAAGGTATCTGACTCTGAAGAAGACGGAGCTTATTATTTTGATGTTGAATGGCTAAATGTAATTATCTTCTCTTACTCTTCTTTCTCCAGAATGCTTTAACTGATACTCAACGTGTGTGCACTCCCTCTATCACAGATTACTGGAAACCTCTGGCAGAAGATGTAAGCATTCATTAAGTCTCCTAAGACAACTTTTGTAGGAGATGTTTTTCTAATCTTTACTTTGTGTTATTACTTTCATTGCGATAGGAACAGGTATTTTCATAATATTTCCTTGATTTCTGAGTTTCTTAGTTTGATTTTTCTCTCTTCTAGATGGATGAATCTGCTGGAATAGAAGCAGAATACCATCACAAAAATAACCGGGTTAGTGTCTTCTTCTTTTCTGCTTGATTTTTTTCTACACGTCTTATTACCACCATGACATTCATTATGTTCTTGGTTACAGCTTAAGTGAACTTTTACTTTTTATTTTGATTTTTACAATGGCATGTTTAAGAAGACATTATAGCAGCATCATGCTAGCTAAGTCTGGTATTTTTAATTGAAATATTTAGATTCATTTCTAGCAGTTTGTTATACACCAAAAATCAGTGATATTGGGATTCATTTGTGTATCATAACATATTCTAATGCAGAACTGATCATGTCATAACTAAGGCTATACACACACGATAAGTAGCTAAGGCTCATTTATGTTGGAATATAATAGAACCGTGTTGCCATAGATGAGTGCATATTTATCTCTACATATACAGAACTTGTACCTAGTAAAAAAGAATACAAGACTTGTGTGAGCCTCAAAGCTGGACTAAGTAAGATCTTGTATCAGCTAAAAATATTAAAAGGTATATTTGCTGTTAAAAAGAGAGATTAGGAAAAGGTTTGTCTCGGTGTACAGATATAGCTAATAGTTCAGAATCTTCCATTAGAACACAAGTTGTGTACTTCTATTTTTAAGCAAAACATTTTCTTGAAATGTTTTGGCATAACACCCTTGAATTTTTCCAAGTTGTCACTTGATTCCAACACATGATCAACTCTTTTTTCTTCTGTAGTTTCTAATCAGTAATTAAATGGCACATGGATCCAAACCCATTGCATAGAATGATTTTGGGTCATAATCCCTGTGTGGGTAAAGAAAGTAATTGGATTGCTAAGATTCCTTAAGCTGTTCGACACGAGCTATGTGCTCATCATAAGTGTCCTCCCCTCAGGGATGAAAACCAATGCCAAAGATAAAATAGATGTTCTATCTGACATATTTGTGACCCTGCCTAATATTCACTCTCTGTTCATTTATTAGGATAGTGTGGTGGTCAATTGCACTTTCTAAGGAAGGTGTAAGGATTCTTTGTTCTCATGCTATATGGAAGATGTCACATGTAACAGTATGTAATTATTCTCTCTAAAGTAAAAATGAGAACTCGCGGAGAAAATTGTTGTGTGTATATATCATCATATATCTTTATGCTTCTCTCACGATGCATATTTCTATAACTTCTCTTTCGTGGATGCATGATTGTAACGATGTATCCTGGGATCTATCCAGGTCTATTGTTGGAAAGGTTTGCGGTTTTCAGCCCGGCAAGATTTGGAGGGATTTTCCAGAGTATGAGCTAACTTATGGGTGTGATTTCCAGTCTTTATCATTAAACTTTAAACTTCTCAATGAAATTTGTTACATGTTTCTTTTTCAGTTTACAGAGCATGGTATTGAGGGGGTTGTGCCTCTGGAACTTTTGCCTGCTGTAGTACGGGCCAGATATCAAGCTAAGCCAAGTGAAAGGACTAAGCGGGCTAAGAAGGAGGAAACAAAAATCTCAGCGCAGCAAGCAGAAGAAAATCAGGTACCTGAAAGCGAACTTAAACTTACATTCCCCGTTTTTATTTTTTTTCCCCGTTAGTTTAATCCTTGTTGCAGTTCTCTGCTGAGTTGAAGATAGCAATTGGCTTTACCATAAGAATCAAGTATTCTTTGGCGTTTTGAAATTACCACTGTTTTCACTTCCTCTGTACTACATGCTCTGTACACAGTCTGAACGAGAAAACCCTTCCATAACATTGGACACCAACATTTGTGTGTGTATATATATATATTTTCTAGTTCATTAGTCCTCCCATTTTCTGTCCTTAACAATTCTTTTGGTCTAATCCTGTAATGTGATGGCTAGATCGTGACAGCAGCAAGTGAGATGGACAATGAAGGGGGGCGAGCTGATCCTGAAGCATCAGTTGCTCCAATTGACACAGATACGAGAATTGCTACTCTTACCATATCTCAGGAAGAAACTCCGACTCCAGAAGATAACCTGAAGCAAAGCTCTGATACAGATGTTGCTCAAGAAGCAGGGCAGATGGAAGCAGACACAGAAGCAGAGACGGGGATGATTGATGGAGAAACAGATGCGGATGTTGATCTAGATGCTGTAGGCTAATCCAACTTTTTATCGGCGGATGCACCTTTTTTATCAGTTCCAAGTGAAAGGAAGAACTGATATTGAACGGTTCATAAACAACGAAAAAACAATGCTTTTTTAGATTTAAAGCTAACTGTCCTCTGAGTTTTTTTTCCTTTTCTATCTTTTAGCATTAAATTTTTTGGCCCGTCTTGCCTTCCCTCTTTGCGATATTCTCTATTTTTACCAGTCTCGGATAGATTCACCCTACCTCCTCTAAGTTTTCTTTATTTATCCTTTCAATGTTATTTAGCTAACTCTGACGAGCTTAAAACTATATATAATTCATTTAACTTGATCAAAACATTTGTCTCAACCTGCCCAATCCAGCATGATTATTCTCCTGCCTTACCCTGTTTATGATTTGCCATGCCTCGCTCAGCACCCAATTCGCCCCCATTGCTCTCTCTACTTGAACAATTTTTAGGGAGTGTGAGGTAATGCAAAATTTAGATTTTGATAAAGAAACCGAAATGCAGGCGGGGCAATGCTAGAGCAGGTAAAATAAGGAAAGTACTGTAATACACTCAACACCTTAAACTTCAAAATAAGTGTAAATAATTTACATGGAGCAATAGACCAAGTAGTCTAAGTATCTTTCACTTGCTGAAAGTTACAACGCTTATGATCCTCGAGCACCACTATAAGCTATTCACAACCCCTATATCTCTTCTCTAGTTCCCCATGTTATATATAACTATTTTAAAACTATAAGGTTGAGGTTGCTAGAGAAAGATACTTGGACTACTTGGTCTATTGATCCATGAAAAATATTTACAAACCACAAATCAAAAAGATCAAATAGACTTTTTATTTACACTGCAAATATATTTGGAAAACCAAATGCGTTAGTATATGAGAGCATGCATTCATCAACTTGTTTAGTCATACTTTCTGAGGTAATCAACGTGAGTGTATTTTATGCTTAAAACATTCTAATTGATTTTTTACAATTCAATTTTTTTTTAAAAAAATCATCGTACATTTTAAATATTATATAGGAATAAAAGGTGTTCATTTTTCATAAACATAAAGGACAAAAATTGCTCAAATGATATTTAAAGGACTATTTTAAACTAACCAAGATATGATGGACTAATTCTATGATTTTCTATTCCAAAGTCCAAGTTTGTTACCCGAACAGAAGAAAATAAAACCCTAGCTAGGTTTTAGGTATATAAAGCAGACTGCGTACTCACAAAAGTCTCCTATCTATATCTATATCTATTTATCTATACTATATTAAAAACACAAGCACAGAGATTTTTAGTGACAAGTCATTCATCTTTTTTACCCCTTTAAACTATAATTCACATTTGACCAAATAGTCATTTGATTATCCTAATATTTAGGACCTAAAAATTCATTGAAATTTGGTTATTAAGTCTTTGCTTATTTAAACTAGGTACCTAAAATATAGGATTTTAACATCCATTAAAATTTTACCTTAAATAAATAATTAAGAGTCAATTATTTGGATCGTTAGTACAAAATTTGTAGCCGTTCTTTTGAAGTAATTTCTATATGGCAATTGGAAAATGACATACTAATGGTACTTTATCATGATGAACAAAATAGTTTTTTAACATCAATGAGTAATTTTTTAGAAGATTTCAAATACTTCACTTAGTATTTGCAACAACGTATATTAATTTACAGTAATTACGTGGTAAATAATCTGAAACTAAAATTTAAAACTACTAAATATATAAGAAAATAATGTTTCACTTAATTTTGTCTTCTTTTATTGAGTTAGATAAATGTGATTAGTGTTTATCATTTTTTCAGGAATTTGGATTTTTTTAATTTTCATTTAATAATTCAAACACATTTATAAATAATATCTACGTAATTTTTATAAAATTTGTGTTTATTGATATGAAATACACGTGTAACGTGCGTATTCTAAGACTAGTATTATTAAAAGGAGAGGAAAAATCCTCTTTATTTTAAGCCAAGTGGCAACCTCACAATAAGCCACTTGGCAATTTAGGAAAAGGTTAGGTAATATTAGTTTATTATTGAATTTAAATTTTAAAAAATTAAATTATGCATTATGTGTGTTAATAATTAGTCCCTCTCTTTGAGTCAATAAATTTGGAGTTTTAAACTAATTTTAACATAAAAAACGAAAATAAGAAAATAAAAAAAAAATACCAATTCAAATCGGAGAGTGGTTTCTTCCTAATATGATAGTCTATATCTATAATTAAAAAAATACACTATTTTTTGATAACGAAAATAATATAATTTCGAATTTAAAGATAAAAATATTATTTCAAATTTACAAATAAAAATATTTGAGTTGATATAAAATAAAAATTCATTTGCTTATGGAAATTATGCATACATAGCAATAATTAAGAATATCAGTAGATCTATGACGAAATAGTAAAATACTTATCTATTTATATTTTTTAAAAATTCAAAATTATAATTTAATTTAAATATGACTGTATTTTGATTATATGTAACATTTAAAATGAAGAAAATGAATTATAATATTACAATAAATAACGTACAAATATGAAAATAAAGATCATATGAGGACACTTCAATATTGAATTAATTTAGAAAAATAAAATAAATTAAGTAATTAATACACAAATATATAATTTATAAAGTTAGAAAATTGAAGAATTATGAAAAATAAAATAAAATAATAAAAAAAATTAAATTTTTTTTAAAATAAAAATATAAAAAAATAAAAAGTCAATTCTAATTAGGGAGTCGTTTCTTCCAACTATGGTAGTCTATGTCTATAAAATGTCAATCCAAACTTCCAATATTTTATTGATAAAGAAAATAATTTTAATTCGAATTTAATTTTTTTTTTTTTGAATTTATAGATAAAAATATTTAAGTTGAGATAAACGAAAAGTTTATTTGCTTGCTGCAAAATAATAAAAAAATAGCAATAATTAAGAATATCAACAGATTTTTGATAAAATAGCAAAATACTTATTTTTTTATATTTTGAAAAAAATTTCAAAACTACAATTTGATTTAAATATTTTAATATTTTGATTATATGTAAAATTCAAAATAAAAAAACTAATTATAACATTACAGTAGAAAAAATATACAAAGATGAAAATAGAGATAATATGAAGATATTTTAACACTGAATTAATTTAAAAAATAAATAAATTAAGCATATGATAAACAAATATATTATTGATAAACTTAAAAAATTACAGAATTGTGAAAAATAAATAAAATTATAATTCAATAAATTTGGAGTTTTAAAATTATTTTAAAATAACTAAACAAAAATAAAGAAAATGAATGACTGCCAATTCAAATTGGAGAGTAGTTATTCCTACTATGATAGTCTATAACTATAAATAAAACTGACAATTCAAACTGCCAATATTTTCTGATAAAGAAAATAATTTGGATTCGAACTTAAATAAAAGTATTATTTCGTTTACAGATAGAAATATTAGAGTTGAGATTAAAAATAAAGTTTGTTTGCTTATAAAAGAATAGCAATTATTAAGAATATCAGCAGATTTATATTTATATTTCAAAAAAAATTTATAATTTAATTTAAATATGATAGTATTTCGGTTATATGTAAGGTTCAAAATGAAGAAAATTGATTATAATATTACAAAAAGAATGTACAAAGATGAAATAAGAGATAAATATGAGTATATTTTGACGTTGAATTAATTTTGAAAATAAAATATATTAAGTAAATAATATTCAAACTCAACTCTTCAATTTAAAAATTGAAGAGTTTTGAACAATAAAATAAATTTTAAAAAAATAAATTTTTGAGAAGTAATAGCGCACATTGATATTAAGGCAAGTGACACACTAATAAAATGTCATACTAATAATGTAATAATGTCAAATAATGAAAATTATAATAAAAATAAGAAACAAAAATATTATACGATGATTATGTAATTCAATTTTCTTTAATTTCTTATATTTTAGTTAATGAAATATTGTATTGAGAAGTAAGATGCCAATCGAAGTTTTATTAATGCAGATATTATATACTACAAATACAAATTATAATTTAAAATTATTACTTAATTATTTTTAATATGTTCTAATACTAGTTGCCTTTGGAAAGAGAAGCAGTAGTCAGTCTCCGTTGTATAATTCTGAGCTTCTTCTCTCCACTCTCAGGTAATGTAATCTCCGCGCACCCGTCTTCTCTCTAAGAAATGGATGATAGAGAAATGGATTTCTTTATGTGTGCAGAAAGATGGCAGCATATGCAGCAATGAAGCCGACCAAGCCAGGGCTAGAGGAGCCACAGGAGCAGATTCACAAGATTAGGATCACTCTTTCCTCCAAAAATGTTAAGAATCTCGAAAAAGGTTTCCCCTTTTATTCTTCCTTATTTACGTCTGTTGTTTTTCAATGTCATGAGTATGTGATTTTTCTATGCGTCAGTTGTGTTTATCCGAAAGTCATTGGATCCGTGCGAAAGGTTTGCCTTAAACTCTTTAGGGTTTATGGTTTTGGTTTTTGGCCTAGACTTGATGAGAAAATGTCGAAAGTAAAATTATAATTAGTATAATTGAGTAATTGAATTTGTATCAGTGTGTCTATTTTGAGAAACATTTTTCTCTAACTAATCAACCGATGGTATTGAGCTCATTTGGTAGTCAAAAGCAGATTTTAAAGCTATTTGTTTCAATTTTTGAAAGTTGTTGAAAGGAGGACTTAATTGGCCTATGGTTTTGGATTTGCTCGTTATGTGGTGTGCCCCCGATGTATGAATCCCAATTATTTCATTACTCATTGGTACTGGTCATAAGCTACTTTTTGTTGGTATCTGATAGAAGTTTTTTTACTTCTTAAATTTGTGTGTAGATTTGATTTATGTTTGGACTTTCAAATGCTTGAAGTGGAACTAGTTAGAACTTGTGGTGGTATGGGTATTAGAACTTGTGCATTACCAGCCCCACCATCTTGTGGTGGCATTAGTATTAGAACATGAGCATTACCAGCTCCAACACCATTTTGTGGTGGTTCAGCAATTGGAGCTCCAGCATCAACTTGTGGCTGTGGTGCATCACGTGCACTACCAACAATCAACACACTAACCAAATTTCTTTTCCGTGGTCTTTTGTCCAACACTCTACTTACCCAGGTAGTAAGACAAAATATCAACGGAATGAGAGAGAAATCATTTTTAGTGATGAATCGAGGCAAGAAAGAACTACCAAAGTACCTAAACAACGCCTCCGCTAAGCGGAACACAAACTGTATTACCGCAGTCACAATGGCAATAAAGTCTTTCCCCTCCATTTGCATGACTATACGCTTAGAACAGGCACAACAATAGATTAAACACGAAGTACCACTTGTCTGACCTTGCAAAGCAATCTTCTTCCTGTTTTGAATAATTACATTCCCAATAAGACATATTAGAGCAATAAAGGAATTAATAGTAGTCATAACACAAATACCCCTAATAATAGGAGTATCATGTGGATATTGATCCCTTAATGCCACCCCAAGCTCAATAATCAAATTAACCATATAAACATACTCTAAGAAGAGTCTTGCATCTACTCTTTCTTTGTTTATATGGTTAATTTGGATATTGAGCTTGTGGCATTAAGGGGTCAATTTTTACATGATACTCCTATTATTAGGGGTATTTGTTGCTCTAATATGTCTTATTGGGGATGTAATTGTTCAAAACAGGAAGAAGATTGCTTTGCAAGGTCAGAGAGGTGGTACTCCGTGTTTAATCTATTGTTGTGCCTGTTCTAAGCGTATAGTCATGCAAATGGAGGGGAAAGACTTTATTGCCATTGCGACTGCGGTATTACAGTTTGTATTATGCTTAGCTGAGACGTTGTTTAGGTACTTGGGTAGTTCTTTCTTGCCTCGGTTCATTATCTCTCATTCCGTTGATATTTTGTCTTACTACCTGGGTAAGTAGAGTGTTGGACAACGTACCACCGAAAAGAAATTTGATTAGTGTGTTGCTTGTTGGTAGTGCACCACAAGTTGATATTGGAGCTCCAATTGCTGAACCACGACAAGATGGTGTTGGAGCTGGTAATGGTCATGTTCTAATACCAATGGCACCACAAGGTGGTGCTGGAGCTCCAACCATTGAATCACAGCTGGTAATGCACAAGTTCTAATACCCATACCACCACAAGATGGAGTTGGTAATGCTCAAATACCACCGGAGGCTCCAAAATCAGCGTTATTGCATGGTATAGTTCTTGGATTCAGGTATGCTTTTGTACCTCTATATCCTTTAATCTTTCCCTGTTTTGTATATTAGTTGGTTAAAGAAGATTTTTCCTGTTCTTTCATCTGGGGCTTCAAGAGAATTGGCAATTCGAGGATTAACTCTGTTTCTATTTTTGTTAACTATTCTGGCTTAATAATTGTGGGATATGTTGCTGTTGCACTTAGGGTTTTTTCACTTGCACCATTTGTTCTAATGTCATGGATTGCTATTCCAAAGATTTATCCTCGTATGTTAATTAGTTTAGGCCAAAAGGGTGTAAAAAAGATAGGACTTCGTTCTTTAATACCTTGTTTTGGAACTTGATTTTTTGGGACAATGTTAGTACTATGGCAGAAGAAGTTGAGAATCTAATAAAGACATTTCCAGTAGTGTTAACTTCTTCTGTGATTTCACTTGTGTGGGGTATATTATTCCACTTTTGGCCGTCACTGGATCTGTTTCAGTTGAGCAAAATGATTGTGACACACTGTATTTATTGCAAATGCTGCAGAAGTGAATTCTGGAAAATGGTTGAAATTTCGGATCGAAATTTGTGCTAATCAGCCATTGGATTATTTGAAGCTCAATTGAGTAGTTCAGCATTTCAACTTTTGGGCATGGCTGATATAGCTTTTTTGCCCAAGTTCTTTGGCTCAAGGTCTAAATGGTTCAATACACCTTGGGTTGGTATAGTGTTATCAACAACAATTTCATTAGGAATGTCTTATATGGATTTTCAAGATATCATTTCTTCAGCAAATTTCTAGGTATGCTTTTGGAATTTGCATCATTTCTCTGGTCGAGCCAAATGAGATTGCCACTTTTGGTAATGTGTTTACTACCCTTCCCATGGGTTTGTTGTTGTTGGTAATTATGTGTTCAATTCCATGTGGTTTTTTTGTTTATTATGGCTATAGGAACCAAAGTTGTGTAATTGATTAGTGGTTTGATGACTGTTGGAGGGATTATATGGTATTTTTTGATGAAGTTTTGTAAGTCAAAGATGTTGCTTAAGTTCAACAATTAAGGTAGATGATAATTAATAGGAAGGCCAGGTGGTGTATGTTTTTTTTTTCTTTTTCTTTTGCAAGAAAGAAACTTGTGGTGACATTTTTAGTAGATGTGACTACTATTGGAAAAAGGTTTCTGTTCGCCACTTCTACTTGTCCATTATGCATAAATTTTAAACTTTTAGGCTTACCTCAGGAAGGTGTTTGATCTCTGGAGTGCGCTGATAACCTTAACCGACGGAAGAGCTTTGACATTGAACTCTTGGACAATGAGAGTGAGTGAAAATGACCAGCCAATTAGTTGGCAGCTGCCTGCAGTGGATTTCGTTACACTGCATTTCTCCTTGGTGAACGAGGCTAGCATCAATGCTGTCAACCCTGTCATCCCGGCCAATGGTGACAATCCAGGAGTAAGTACTTAATTTATTAGTGGTGAAGTTGAGGTCTTTGTCCCTATCTGACCAGTGAGAATCAGTGGTTGTGCGGCTGAATGCAGGCATATTAGTAACTCCTAATTTGTGCCAAAACTCAGTAGCATGGTGACATTCAAGGTAAATATGGCCTACTGTTTCTTCCTTTTTTCTACATTTAGTGCAATGTTATCAGTATTAATGCGTAGCTTATGAAGATAATGACGGGTAGTAGAGCCAGAGGAAGTATTTTATCTTCAGAGTACGAAGATTCCTCCAAGATTCGAATAAATATGTTTTGTTGCTTCTAAAGTATTAAGTTTTGTATGTTGTTTTATTTGATGGAATTTGTGAAAAACTAATTTAAAAAGCGGATTGATTTCCCATTTGCTATAGAAATTAGTCAAATTGACCTTAAAATAAAATTTGATAATCAAATATTTGAAATTAATAAATTAATAAGCTGATTCTAGTCAATTTCTTAGTCTCGTTTACATGTATTTGATAGAGTATAATACAGTTTTCTTCATAATAATTTAGTTGAACTTATCTGAAAAAAATTCGTAGTTAATTATATTTTCAAGTATTTTTAAGTTAATAAATTTAATTAAGTCTTTATTGAATCTAAGTGATTGTGCAACAGTAATTTAATGAGAAAGAGGTAGTTTAATATTGCATAATGATTTGATAAAATTAGAAGCAACTAAGTGTTCTCTCATTATTTTTATCAGCAAGCATGTTTATTATAAATTTAATATGATTAAGCAGAATAAAATTTCCTTTTTGCTATTAAATATTTATGCTACTTATGGTTATTTAACAAAAAACTTGATGGAAACTTTTTTGAAATAATTTATAAGGCTTTCCTAAACAATTAGTCCATATGGTTGTAATTCACTATATAACGATTAATATAGGTGTATGCAATTAGTAAATAGTGAAACAATCATATTAATGGTTGGGAAATGCAAAGGTGAGAGAAGTGTGTAGTGACAGACAATGACATAAGCAAAGGTCAATTTAGTCGAGACACTCAAAATTTTTTATAGCAGCTACAGTAATATTCCTTTTTAGCCTACCATAATGTTCCATTTTACCTGAAATGACCAAATTATCCTTTGAATTCTAAGCAGACATGTCGTCCAGCTCTAAAATTACAATGGTGGACCAAAAATAGGCGTTGGGACATAATTGTGAAATTCCGGAAAAAAAGTGAAAGAAAATTCAAGTGAAAATGGTTTAAAAAAAAAAGATTAATAGTGAAATTCCGGAAAAAAGAGAAAAAAAATTTAAACGAAAATGGTAAAAAAAAGGCTTTGTAAGAGTTTTCAAAATTCTGAAATTCTAACTAAAACTGATATTTGAAAATTTCATGGACAGACACTGATTTATTAAAAAAAAAAGAGTTCCGAAAAAAGTGAAATTTTCTTATGGCCAAACGGGTTAGTGGCGAACAATTTTCAATAATTAAAAGTGGTTAAACGAGCAAAAGAATGCAAAAATAACAAAAAATTAACCAACCTCAGATTCAAGTTGTCATGTCTTATACAGACCTATGTATCTCCAAAATAGGGTTTGGATTGGAACTGAGAGAAGGCCCAGATCAATGACCCCCCCTAGTTCCTTTCCAGCCCAAAAATTGATTTTGACTGCTTCAATAAGATTATGAGACAAAATGAAGAGAAAATTAATAGAAAACCTAGATCTAGTAAGAGAAAATTCAATGTTGGATGGAAAGGTAATTAAAAAAAACTAAATCAACAAAGGGAAACAATTAGAAGCATCCTAGATCTTGGGTGTTTCATATTAAGATTTGGGAAGAGTCTAAACAGATTGAAGATAGGGGGAGGAGATAATCCGATTGTGAAGACGAAGAGGGGGAAAAGTTTGGCCGTCGCCGGAACACAGGCGGCGTCTGACGAAGAGGGGGAAAGTTTGCCTTTTTTATCCAATATTGAATTTTCCCTTTCTAGATCTAGGTTTTCTATTTCTTTTCTCTTCATTTTGTCTCATAATATTTTTGAAGCAGTCAAAATCGATTTTTAGGCGAGGAAGGAACTAAAGGGGGTCTCAGATAAATTATTTGGTCTAGGCCTTTCCTCAGTTTCAATCCAAACCCTATTTTGGAGATACATTGGGTCTATATAAGACATGCCAACTTAAATCTGAGGTTGATTGATTTTTTGTTATTTTTGCATACTTTTGCATGTTTAGCCACTTTTGATTATTGAAAATTGTTCGCCACTAGCTCGTTTGGAGTGTAGCAACTGCATGGATAATTTTCTTATCACAGAGAATCGGAAGCGAGCCTCCATTTCATCCATCCCGCCCCAATACGGCGTGTGACATTCTCGTCGAGCTCCTCAGTCCCTTGTATAACAGACCCAAGGTACTTGAAACTTTCTCTCGTAGGGATGATTTGTGAATCAAGCCGCATGTCTTCGTACACTTCCTGAGTCGCGCTACTGAACTTGCACTTTAAGTATTTTGTTTTGGTCCTGCTCAACTCGAAACATTTAGACTCTAGGGTCTGCACCCAAACCTCTAACCTCTTGTTAACACCAGCCCGCATCTCGTCAATCAGTACAATGTAATCTGCAAATAACATGCACCACGACACCTCCTCTTGAATGTGTCGCATCAGCGCGTCAATTGCCAGGCCAAACATAAATGGGCTAAGGGCTGACCCCTGATGCAACCCCATCACAACCGGGAAGTATTCCGAGTCCCCTCCCACTGTTCTCACCCGAGTCTTAACTTCATCGTACATGTCTTGAATAGCCCTAATGTATTCAACATAAACGCCTCTAACCTCCAAACATCTCCACAACACTCCATCGGTACTTTATCGTAAGCCTTCTCTAAATCGATGAACACCAGCATATCCCGCTTCCTCTCTCTATACTGCTCCATCAACCTCCTAACTAGGTGAATAGCTTCTGTAGTTGAACGTACATGCATAAATGCGAATTGGTTCTCTGAAATAGACACAATCCTCCACACCCTCCGCTCTACCGCCCTCTCCCATACTTTCATAGTATGACTCAGTAGCTTGATACCCCGATAGTTGTTGCAATTTTGGATATCACCCTTGTTCTTATATAACGGGATCATTATACTCCATCTCCATTACTCAGGCATATTCTTCGTCCTAAAAATGACATTAAATAGCCCAGTTAGCTATTCCAAGCCCGCCCACCCACACTCTTCCAAAATTACGGGATTTTGTCTGGTCCGGTCACTCTCCCCAGGCTCATCTTACGCGTAGCCCCTTTTACCTCCTCAACTTTTATACGTCTACAATACCCAAAGTCCCCACGACTCTCGGAGTGTTCTAAGTTACCCAGCACAATGTTCATATCCGCCTCTTCGTTCAAGAGTTTATGGAGGTAAGTCGGCCATCTCCGACGAATAAGTGCCTCATTCAACAACACTTTATCATTCTCATCCTAGATGCACTTCACTTGGTTGAGATCACGGGCCTTCCTCTCACGCACCTTGGTACATTTACTGTTAAAAAGAGAGATTAGGAAAAGGTTTGTCTCGGTGTATAGATATAGCTAATAGTTCAGAATCTTCCATTAGAACACAAGTTGTGTACTTCTATTTTTAAGCAAAACATTTTCTTGAAATGTTTTGGCGTAACACCCTTGAATTATTCCAAGTTGTCACTTGATTACAACACATTATCAACTCTTTTTCCTCATAGTTTCTAATCAGTAATTAAGTGGCACATGGATCTAAGCCCATTGCATAGAATGATTTTGGGTCATAATCCCTGCGTGGGTAAAAAAGAAATTGGAATGCTAAGACTCCTTAAGCTGTTCCACACGAGCTATGTGTTCATCAAAAGTGTCCTCCTCTTGGGGATGAAAACCAATGCCAAAGATTAAATAGATGTTCTGTCTGACATATTGTGACCCTGCCTAATATTTCACTCTTTGTTCATTTGTTGGGATAGTGTGGTGGTCAAATGCACTTTCTAAGGCAGGTGTATTAAGGATTCGTTGTTCTCATGCTATATTGAAGATGTCACATGTAACAGAATGTAATAATTCTCTCTAAAGTAAAAATGAGAACTCGCGGAGAAAATTGTTATATGTTGATATCATCATATATCTTTATGATCTGCTCACGATGCATATTTCTATAACTTCTCTTTCTTGGATGCATGATTGTAACGATGTATCCTGGGATCTATCCAGGTCTATTGTTGGAAACATTTGCAGTTTTCAGCCTGGCAAGACTTGGAGGGATTTTCGAAAGTATGAGCTAACTTATGGGTGTGATTTCCAGTCTTTATCATTAAATGTTTAACTTCTCGATGAAATTTGTTACATGTTTCTTTTTCAGTTTACAGAGCATGGTATTGAGGGGGTTGTTCCTCTGGAACTTTTGCATGCTGAAGTACGGGCCAGATATCAAGCTAAGCTAAGTGAAAGGACTAAGCGGGTTAAGGAGGAAAAGAAAACCTCAGCGCAGCAAGCAGAAGTAAATCAGGTACCTGAAAGCGAACTTAAACTTATGTTCTCCATTTCTATTTTTTTCCCCGTAAGTTTAATCCTTGTTGCAGTTCTCTGCTGATCTGAAGATAGCAATTGGCTTTACCATAAGAAGCAAGTATTCTTTTTCATTTTGAAATTACCACGGTTTTCACGTCCTCTGTACCACATGCTCTGCACACAGTCTGAACTAGAAAACCCTTTCATAATATTGGACACTCACATTTGTCAAATGCTCACCATTTCTGAGGATATAACTTCAATTATAAAATAAATTATTTTATTCACCTTTATAGTTCATTATGGCCTGTCTTCGTCACGACAGCTTATATCTTTCGTGAAATATCACATCATCATGTTCTGTTCAAACCTGCCTACTTGTGAAGACGTCCATGGTACCAAGCAATCATATATGTCACATTTGGAAATGATCACCTCACGTTATTGTCGTATAATTAAAATATTGATTCTGCTTGGAGAATGGTGAACCAAATAGATTGTATTATATCATTATTGGAGGTATAGATGCTAAAATATATTTATTTTGGTCGTGATGTACTGTACTAATGGTTATTATCCTTAATTTGCTAAAAATCTAATTTTCTTTCTGTCAGATGTTTCAATTATTCATATTTCATAATATTTTCTAGTTCATGTTTTTTGAGTAAATATATGTATTTTTCTAGTTCATTAGTCCTCCCATTATCTGTCCTTAACAATTCTTTTGGTCTAATCCTGTAATGTTATGGCTAGATCACGACAGCAGCAAGTGAGATGGACAATGAAGGGGGCGAGTTGATCCTGAAGCATCAGTTGCTCCAATTGACAGACACGAGAATTGCTACTGTTACCATATCTCAGGAAGAAACTCCGACTCCAGAAGATAACCAGAAGCAAAACTCTGATACAGATGTTGCTCAAGAAGCAGGGCAGATAGAAGCAGACACAGAAGTAGAGACAGGGATGATTGATGGAGAAACATATGCGGATGTTGATCTAAATACTGTAGGCTAATCCAAATATGGTTGGGTACACCTTTTCTATCAGTTCCAAGTGAAAAAAAGAACTGATACCTTCATAAACAACGAAAAACAATGCTATTTGGACTTAAAGCTAACTGTCCTCTGAGTTTTCTTTTCTTTTCAATCTTTTAGCATTTAAAATCTGGCTCGTCTTGCCTTCCGTCTTTGCGATATTCTCTGTTTTTACCAGTCTCGGATAGATTCACCCTACCTCGTTTAAGTTTTCTTTATTTATCTTTTCCAATATTATTTAGCTTATTCTGACGAGCTTAAGACTATACAACTTGTTAATTTTCATTTTACCTGCTCAAAACAATTGTCTCAACCTGCCCAATCCCGCATGATTATTCTCCTGCCTTACCCTGTTTATGATTTGCCATGCCTCGCTCAGACCAATTCGCCACATTGCTCTCTACTGAACAATTTCTAGGGAGTGTGAGGTAATGTAAAATTTAGATTTTGATAAATAAACCAAAAATGCAGGTGGGCAAAGGGTTGAACAGGTAAAATAAGGAAAGATATGTAATACACCGAATACCTTAAACTTCAAAATAAGTGTTCAACTGAAGTGTTCCAACACTTGTTGAAAGTTACAACGCTTAACATTCTCAAGCACCACTATAAGCTATTAATAAACCCCATTATATATCTCTTTTCTAGTTCCCCATGTTATCTATAGCTATTTTAAAACTATAAGGTTGAGGTTGCAACAGAAAGATACTTGGACTACTTGGTCTATTGATCCATGAACATTATTTACAAACCACAAATCAAAAAGATCAAATAGACTTTTTATTTACATTGCAAATATATTTAGAAAAACAAATGAGTTAGTATTTCTTCAAATATGAGAGCTTGCATTCATTAACTTGTTCAGTCGTACTTTCTGATCTTTCATATTGATAAGTAATCAACCCGAGTGTATTTTGTACTTAAGATATTCTAATTGGTTTTTTTCAATTTAATTAAAAAAACATCATTGTACATTTTAAATATTATATAGGAATTAAAAGTGTTCATTTTTCATAAAACATAAAGGACTAAAATTGCTCAAATGATATTTAAAGGACTATTTTAAACTAACCAAGATATAATGGACTAATTCTATGATTTTCTATTCCAAAGTCCAAGTTTGTTACCCGAACAAACAAAAGAAAATAAAACCCTAGCTAGGTTTTAGGTATATAAAGGAGACTGGGTACTCACAAAAGCCTCCTATTGCCTTTGGAAAGAAAAGTTGAAGCGGCAGCAGTAGTCAATCTCCGTTGCATAATTCTGAGCTTCTTCTCTCCACTCTCAGGTAATGTAATCTCCGCGCACCCGTCTTCTCTCTAAGAAATGGATGATAGAGAAATGGATTTCTTATGTGTGCAGAAAGATGGCAGCATATGCAGCAATGAAGCCGACCAAGCCAGGGCTAGAGGAGCCACAGGAGCAGATTCACAAGATTAGGATCACTCTTTCCTCCAAAAATGTTAAGAATCTCGAGAAAGGTTTCCCTTTTTATGCTTCTTTTACATCTGTTGTTTTCCAATGTCATGAGTATGTGATTTTCCTACGAGTCAGTTGCGAAGAATTTCCGTTAAACTCTTTAGGGTTTATGGTTTTGGTTTTTGGCCTAGAATTGATGAGAAAATGGTTAAAGTACAATTATAATTAGTATAATAGAGTAATTGAATTTGTATCAATGTGTCTATTTTGAGAAACATTGTTCTCTAACAAATCAACTGATGGTGTTGAGGTCATATGGTAGTCAGAAGCAGATTTTAAAGCAATTTGTTTTAATTTTTGAAAGTTGTTGAAAGGACTTAATTGGGCATTTACTCGTTATGTGATGTGACCGTGTTGTATGAACCCCATGGCTACTATTTGAATTCATTATTATTGGTACAGGTCAAAAGCTGCGTTTTGTTTCTATCTGGTAGAAGGTTATTTGTTTGATAAATTTTTGTGTGTAGATTTGATTTATGTTTGGACTTTCAAATGCTTAAATGAATTTTAGTTTCTCTACCTCGAAGAAATGTACCCTATATCTTGTAACTTTTGGTAAAAGTAGATCTTGGAGCATTGTGTTTCAGCTGGGAATGACTTTTGCAGGCAGAGTTGTGGTTTGAAATTTCATATATGGTTTACTTGTGGTTGTGGTTTTGTATAAATTATTAAGAGATACACTCTTATTCTTTGACATGATTTAAAAACATGTAGTGTGTGCTGATTTGGTTCGTGGTGCCAAGGATAAGAGGCTCAGGGTGAAGGGACCAGTGAGGATGCCCACAAAGGTCCTTAACATTACCACTAGAAAGTCTCCTTGTGGTGAAGGTACTACCATTTCATACCTTTTTACGCCTTTTTGTTCCTCTCTGAAATAACATAATTTTAACTGGAGATATTTGATTCTGAATCCAATCCAGAGACTCTTGTATCAATAGGAGAGAGTATTTTGTTCATCTGTCAACTTAGGCTGAACTATTTTAAATTGGTAATTTGGAAGGTTAGTCTCTGTAGTCTTACATCTGAGACTTATTCTTCTAGCAAGTGGTTTTATAGAATATAAACTTGTGTTCTGAAGTCCTTAATAAAGAACTTTTTTTCGAAAGTTTAATTGCTGGATAAGAGTGAGTGCTTACCAGCAGCGTTACTGGTGGAAAGAGTTTGAAGCATGAACAGCATTTGGATCGAACAATCAATCTGAAAGCATGAGCATCGTTTGGATCGAACAATCAATCAATTGACATCCTTTTCCTCAACTACATTTGAGCCCCCAACACGACTGTATGTCAGGCATGCATTAGGGAACACCCCCCCCCCCCCCCCCCCCCC
>MCJB01027071.1:30107-66599 GCA_002018475.1 Nicotiana obtusifolia | reverse complement strand
CCCCCCCCCCCCCCCCCAAAAAAAAAAAAAAGAAAAGAAAAAATAAGAAAAGAAAAACCTCTCTTAACCCACTGACAAGCCACGTTTCCATTACATCTACTCATAATAAAATTCCATCTTTTTCGTTGTCTTCCTACTGTGATGGTGTTTGGTTTTGATTCCCCTAGGCCCCACTAGTTTCTTTATTTTAATGCTCATTCTCTAGGTCTTAGAAGATAACATTAAGTAATCTATGGAGTCGGACCCTCTTGTATTGCCTCTTTTAATTTTGTCTCATGTTGATGATCTGTGATTCTATCAATAAAAAACTGTGTATCCAAGGAGTTTATTTTCTGGAGAAATTTTCATCAAAAAGTTTAATCTTCTACTTCATTTGTCTCTACACACAGGTACAAATACATGGGACAGATTCGAGCTGCGTGTCCACAAGCGAGTCATTGACCTTTTCAGTTCTGCAGATGTTGTCAAACAAATCACCTCAATCACCATTGAACCCGGTGTTGAGGTTGAAGTCACTATTGCTGATTCTTAGATCCTTTGTCTTACCTAGGTAGATGAGTTACTCTTTATATGCTGTGGTATTTTGCCCTCTAGACTTTATGTATTACGAGTTTTTGGAATTACAATTTTGCTATTAAACTAAGAGTTCTGATAAAAGCAAAGTGTATGGTTTGTTTATTTAGTAGTTAGGCTATTGAATTTCCTACGCTAGATTACTTCAAAAGAGGTGATTATGACCTTTGTTTGCGTAATTTCATAATAAGACCTTAAAACTTTTAACACCACAGGGAAGTATCGAGTACAAAGCCGTTTTACATTTGAGGTGCAGTTTCAAAATTTCTCAGATGCCCAAAATTTGTGTTATTTTGCTACTGGGACTCTAATTATATTCGATGACATTTTAGGACACTAAGTTAAAATTGTTAACTTTTTATGGTTCTTGTAACAATCTTTGGATATTGGAGCCTCTATCCTCTGCAGTTATTACTCGATCCCTCGTTTCCCTGTTTTGCTGGGCAATTAAGATGGAAAAAAGGATGTCAAAGCATTCACTTGCTATTTGTCATGGTTGAGAAATGTTTTTTAATTCGTGTGCACTATGAATTTTCAGAAACAAAAGCTCAAAAAATAAAAAAAAGAGCTTTTGAAAGATGCAACGACCACCATCCAGCTGGTATTTGGTAAATGTACCATTTTTTCGGTAATCTTGTCTGAAAACATAAAGTGGCTAAACCATGTAGTGAGAGACCAGAAGTAAGTGTGCACGGGGTCAATAGCTACTTTGGTGGAATAAAATAAATTACAACATATAAAAGTATAAAAAGAGTTGATAAAATCTTGAAGGCTTGTATATAACAATGATAACCAAATGTAAGTTACATAAGTTTGTCAAAGATTGAACGAACTAAAGAACTTCAAACTTGCTGAAATTTACGGAGGATAAATATTCCTCAAATGAGTACTCCATTCGAGGAAAGGCTAAGCAAATTTACATTAAAGACATGGAACTGATGAAAGAAGAAGTCTGCACATATGCGGCCGCTTCAACTTGGTCAACTTTTTCGCTCAGACACTTATACTAAGGCTTGTTCCTTTTGACACTTAATATCTACCAAAAATGTGCCTATGAGACTCTTCCTGCAACGCCCTTCATTTTCAAGATAAGGTATTTGAAAAGACAACTAGAAACTACTACAAAGTTCAATCTTGAATAATTTGAGGTCCACTAAGGCACAACACTTCCAGGTCCAATATAAAAGTCAAATTTAGAAAAGAAATAAAGGGTGAAGGGCGGGGGATAAGGAGAAATTATGAGCAAGCAACTCTGCTGTCATTCCCATTGAATAGCAAATGCTCACACGTTATTTTTAACACAATAAAGCATGTTTGGGCATGTCAATGCATGCTTCTAACTACACCATTACTCATCTCCATAGAGTTCAATCACTGTCAACAAGTCAGTTTTAAAATGGTTGGATCATTCCATCTTTCATCTCCTAAGTTTACCGCTCATAAACATTAACTGGAAACCAAAGGGTTTGATTGACTATCCATATTTACTTTGGTAGGAAGTGAAGATCTCCACAAGAGAAGTGTAGACTCACTTCCTCAAACAGTCATCAACCAAGTCTTTTCGTTTCACTTTTTACATAGAGAGAAAGAAGCGAGAAAGCGAGAGAGATGATGATGATTCGGCTGAATAATGTTACGTCATTTTTCTGGTCCTTCAGGACAAGGCCCACTCGAAATACTGGCAACAGGCACCTCTAGCAGCAGTCCAATTCCCACACCCGAAGAATAAGCTTCCTTGCTTTGGACCTGGTTTCCGGAACATCCCTTTGTTGCTCCTTACTCCACAGAAACAGTAAGGCTGATGATTTTGCAATCCTGGAGGCATGTCCCTCGTCTTTTGAGGTTGATACGAGGGAAACGATGGGTGATCTGGGGTTAGCTTCCATGTAGAGGGTTCATCACTAGATTGATACATCAGAGAATCAGTGATAGAGAATCTAAAACCCCTGTGCATGAGCGAAGCAAGCAAGCGGGCTGTATTTTTGGCATCATCAAGACCACAGTGTGCACGGCCCTGCCATGCTAGGCCAGCCATTTGGACCGCCTCTTTCAAATTGCACCTTGCACCTCCAAAAACCTCTTTGAAAGGAACCTTCAAGTTGATCCATCTGGAATACGTTTTTAATGTTAACCCAAAGAAAAAGTGCTCCATTTTAGGACACAGATAAAATACGAATATAAACCTACCGGTTGAAATAAGGAGGCTTCCTGATCTTCTTGTATCGGCATTCTGATTCCAACATCACACGGCAATCCCAACTGGACCATGTGACAACAGCAAAGTTGGCATTCTTTATCCCTTTCTTCTCAAGCCACTTGTCGTGCCTAAGGAGAGCTTCACTTAGAGTAACTCCTCTGTCAACCTGTCAAAGGGAAAAAAATCTAACTTGCATGACTCAGCTGTTACAGCATTAAACCCCACAGAAAGTAGCAATAGACTGGCCAATATTCACAAAACAGGTCAAACCTACTCAAGAAAGAAGGTGCAGCACAATAAGTTTCAATAGAAAAGATGCTCCAAACTCCAAACCTGTCCTTAAAATCTGCGTTATTCCTTAAGCAATTCAAGTGAATGCTTTAAGCAAAGAAAGGCACATATGGAGAAAAATATGAGAAATATATAATGCAATATATATATATATATATATATATATATATAAACATGAGTATAGGAAGTTTAAAACATACTGTAATTTAGTAAATTATATGAAGTGAAAACCATGACATTGGAGTTAAAACGCCATACATATCAAGTTTCTGATGCAGATGCAAAAATGCAGTTCAAAAATTTCTTGTTCAAATTCAGTAACTAGTTTTTCTTTACTAAGGAGATTTAGTAACAAGTTTTCTTTTATTAATTTCTTATTCCTGTTTCAAATATTAATATATTGCAGAATGTTTTCTTAGCAATCAATGATTTTGCCAGATATTTATTGTTTAGTGCCGTCAACTTCAAGACAAATCCATGAGCACCATTGTTCAAACCTCAGTAAGACATTCCTTTTAGAATACTCAATTCTATGACAGAAAAGGGTTCTCTCACGACTTCCTTTGAAAAAATTCTATTAATGAAAATAAGGATAATACCTGCATGCGAGTGAAATGTGTCCAAGAACTAGATCGAAATACTTAAGTCAGATTGGAACAAAACATGCCTAGCAATGGACGAAACTTAATCACCTTAAATTCAAGAAAGACTAGTGTTCTCTTAGGAGTTTGGGCGTATCCACCTCATCTTACGAACTCATGTTTTTAGACCTAGTTAGATTAATCTCTTCAATGGTGGTCAATAAATTGGTAATCACAAGCACATAGAGGTAGCAAAGGTTGTATTAAGAGACAAACCCTTCTATAATGTCTAAAACCATGAATGAGATACTACACATCACAGGGGGCTGAAGTTGATATCATAAATTTAAAGTTCAATCATTTGCACCACATAACCGAAACAATATACCAAAATCTATCATTCACTTCTCAAATATCTAATAGCCATATGGAGGATATATCTCAAACCACATGTTGGCCATTTCAAATTTCCAACATAACAAATGATAGCATTTTACTACAACTACTCCATTTCATGATTGCTCATTTAACCTTGCAAGCTGCAATGCACATTCCCGCACAGGAGTGAAAGTACCTCCACAAGCTCTGTAAAAAATCTGAGTTTTCTTTGTTGTTGCTCCAGTTATTTATAATTTTTTTATACTAACTACTAGCAGATAGTTTCCAACTTCAACCCATCAAATTAAGTCAATCTTCATAATATGGAAGGATAGTAAGTTACATGTTTAAAAATATGCTTATCCAAGGTTCTTCCATTATTTAGTTAAAACTCTCATCCATCTCAGACGAAATCTTATAATAGGTAGCAAAACAAAAGTTGCAACCAACCTGAATTTGCTGGATACCAGTCAGATCTTTGCAGAAATCACTCAATAGTTGATTGCACGTTGGCCTCACATAAGTTTGAAAACAAGCCTCCAGCTGGCCAGTCTTGCTACTCACTATTACTGATGGAAACTCTATTATCTCCTGAGGGTGAGGATTCTTTTCCTTATCACATGTTGCCTCAAAGTCAATAACAACAAAATACTGAAAATCTTGGAACCGATAATCATACTGATAATTTTGAGGGAACATGTTTAATAGGCGATAATGGTAGTGGTTATCCACTGGATATGGAAAGAGCTGGCTTTCAACAGCATTCACGGAGTGCAGATGCATATTTGAGTTAGGATAAAAGGCTGACCATAAACCAAAGCCATGCTGATAAACAGTGTGGTTTGGAGATTCTTTTGAAGCCTCAATAGGTTCACCACTCAATGTGCCGTCCAAGCTATCCCCACCTGGATGAATATAGGCGCCATCACTAGGCTCTGGTAAGACTTTGACAGCGGTCCTACTGTAATGCAGATTATGGGGATAGCCTGCATTCTGGAGGCATCTTACGGATGCCTCACAGTTCGTATGCATAGTATCTGCAGTCCAAGGATAAATAACAAATACATCACATAGGTACTAGTGAAAGTGTTTCACAAACATGAGTAAATTAAGATCCCAAAGTACATAATTGCCACAAAATCAAACAAACCCAAAAGAAGATTTTTAAATAAACACAACATCCTGACTTATAACAAAGGACTAAAAACTTAAATCTCACTGCAGCTTGTCCGTTATTTGTTGTATGGTCCTTAGATAAACAAAACAGTGCTGAACAATCAGATGACTAAGAGGCTGTGCCAAAGTTCCAGTTAAATGTTAATGCAGATCTGCAGCTTTTCTCCTCAAGGTAGCAGCCCTAACTACTATAGATGGCAATCAAACTACTTCTCAAATGCACTAGTTACTAGTCTATAACTTGAGTACATGAGAACCATGTGCATTCTTTGATGCTTATTTTGAAGAGACTTCATGGACTAGAATGGCAAAGCTCCATCCAAGCTTTTACAGTCCAGAATTTCTGGCTTTTGTTTTGAATTTTTTTTATTAAGGTAAGATCTCTGGCTGTTAAGAGGAGACACTCTGCTGTATGCAAAAGGACACTCTGCTCATCTCTCAAATAAGCATTTTCCTTCAACACTGGAGTTTTGCTTCATGCAGAGAACATAAGAGAGGGAAAATACAACTAGTTCCATAAATCAAAAAATAAAAGGGGAGTAACTATAGCATTTGAGGTTACTCAAATCTCAAGCTTAGTTTTGCTCCCACACATAAATTAGAACGTGATACTGGCACACTGACTTTACTCTGAGGGCAGGTGGTACAACTCAACTAGTCATGGAGTAGGAGTGGAGATCAAGTGTTATGATTGCAGAAATGATCGCGAGTTTATTCCTCATACCCAATAAAACATGTAGATCATCAATCACTATCAACTACCCCAAAAGAGAAGCTTGCGTGGCATCAAGAAGTCCCTTGGGAGGCAAATTTTATAAGTTCATATTTTCCAAAAGGTATAGCTTTATTCAGTGGTCCTACTTACGAAAAATAAGCTTATTCACTGGTTCCTTTTCTGTGAGAAGACAGGTGGTTAGATGGTGTATTATTGGACACATAAGTAAGAGTTGGCATTTAGTACTAGAAAATTTATGAAAAGAAAAGGGATCACTTCCAGCTAAGTACTTCCAGCAAGTACAGATAGAATGTTACTAGCAGATTCCCAATAAAGGAGGTATTTCAGGAAATGAAAATTTTACATCTGGAAACCTCTGTTCAAGGGTTTGTTTGAAAAATAACAGACACGCTTACCAGTTGCCAATATAGTGGGGGTCAGTGGCTTCTTCCTTTTCTTTGGGGGTGGGGGTGGGGGAGGAACTTGCTAGAGCTTTTTATTTTCACGTTTAGGTCCCAAAAGTGCACTAACACATTAGTTCTAAATTGCCATTAAATCACATTAGTAAACTGTTCACCAGTTCATCCCAGCAAATCATCTTTTTTTATAAGGTAAGATTTAAATCCCAGCAAATCACCTTTTCAACCAAGAATCACAGCTCAAAAGATAGGAAAACAGTAAGGATCCTCCTGAAGCTAAGGGTTTTAGGATAAGCAGCGTAAGACTAAATATATGCACGATTGAAGTTGAGATGAGATTAGATAGGATTGTGGTGCCTAAATGCAAACAATATACACAAGATGAGTGTCACGGAGATCAGGATGATAGGAAAGATGTGCGGTCATACAAGATTAGACAAGATTAAAAATGGGCATGCTCACAAGAAGGTGCAAGTAGCACACTTCGAGAATAAATAAGAGAAGGTTATTTGAGATGGTTTGATCGTGTCCTGTATCAACTTTCGAATGCACCAGTCTTGAGTGTGAAAGCAAAGGTATTGAGGGGGATGAGGTAGACCTAAAATCAGATAAGTTATATCGAAGGACCTACAATCTCTAGAGAATCCATGCAAATCTAGCGGACAATAGGGCATAATTGAAGAAAACGATCTGTATAGGCGATACCAATTAGTTGGGAATATATTTTAGTTATAGTAATACATTTAATTTAGATCCAATGTTTTCTAGGAGTCTTTTGGTCATGTAAGAGATTTATATGCCAGTAGAACATGTAGTACTTTTTATTTTTAATTTATATAATATTTGTCTAAAATGAGCTTAACTGGAACAATATGGTCGATGAAGATTCATATAACAAACCACAATTTATTCTAGATTGAGGTGTAGTTGCTTTTTCCCCTCCAGGTTGTGGATTTAGTGCAATATTATATTTACTCCAACAATTGGCAATGGATTGACCTAGGCAAATAACAACTTCTCTCAACAAAATAGTATCTCCAAAATAAAAGAACCATTGTTCTTTGATAGGTTTGGAAGAACATTATGTATCTCCATTTAAACTTTAAAGTCAAATAGCACTAAAACTAGCAGTTCTAAGTTCCAACATAAACTCCCATTGGAAAAAAGGGGAAGCAAAATATCCATAACCTAAAGACAAAATTATTCCCCACCCCCACCCCCACCCCCCAGAAATTATGTTTATCCAAGGTATTGGCGTAGTGAGTCAATAAAGTGAGTGTAAACTTGGGGGACTAGGGTTCAAACCTCAACAGAGACAGCAAAAAAACTAGGTGATTTACTCTCATCTACCTAAGTAGGTGGGAGGTAGCAGGTACTCGGTGGAATAGTCAAGGTGAAATAGTCAATATGCGCATAAACTAGAAAGGACGCTGTCCCCGACCACCGTTGTCACAAAAAAATTCGGTAACCAATTATTCAACCTTAAAGTCTTTCCTCAACAATAGCATTGCATGTATTATCTTCATAAAAAGTAAGAAAAAAAACACCAATAGCACTACATGATCAAAAACTTACTCTTTCATATCCATTCAAAACCAAAGACCACTGTGAATCAAATGCTTATTCATTGCATTCAAAAAATACACATGAAACCCACAATTCCTATCCTTCAGTTCAACCCCATAATTTCTGAAAAGTCGAGATCCCACCATGGCCAAATTCCACACACATAAAATATAACAGCATTAAATACCCATATTAAAAAATAGAAATAAAATAAAAAGTCATACCTTTATGCTCTACGGCGATCATGATCTCCCGAATAATTAAGATCCACAAGCAAGTACATCAGATCTCCTGCCTCAAATTTCCTACATAAACACACACAACATTCACTGACTAAAATTCACAACAAAAAAACATCAAATTTTGCATCTGCACGAGCGCGCACACACATATTAAATAATTAAAGATAAAAAGTAGAAGGTCTAAGAGAATTAGAAACCTTCAGCCCCTTTGTGATCTCAGTTGCGCACTCGGAAGAAGAAAGGGAAGAAGTAAAGTAGGTTATACTTGTACTTTTCATTTATTATTATTAATGTTAATTCTTTATTCTTTATTGTTAATTTTAGTAACGTATTTAATCTTTTTCCCTTAATTAAATATTTCCATAAAATATGTTTTACACGTTTGGTTTAGCGACGCACGTGCAAGTTTTGGGTTAGCGAAGAAAGCGTGTCCACAAAATATGATATATTGGGTTCGGATATTTTTTACAAATGAATAAAGAAAATATCCAACCACCTTTTGACTCATTGTAGCATTGGCAGTGGCAAATGGCAATTCAACCAGGAATTAAATACAATTTGCATCCCGTATTTACTACAAATCACGTCTTATTGTTCTAATTAAGTATAAAAATAATATATATATATATATATATATATTATAAAAGCACGAATGTTAAAACGCTAAATGTTAAATGACTAAAATATTCTTAAAATATTAGTGGATTTTTATGTCCTTAGAAAACTAACATACAAATAAGTTTGTATAGGATAAAATTGTAATTACTTTTAAATTTTAATAGTATGCTTGCAACTAGAATTTTGACTTCTACAAAGACTACCATTCCGAACATTAACATCTAGCCAACTTTAAAACTATTTTTGGGACTTTGAAACCAAATAGATCTCTTCATGATTTTATTCCCATAAGAACTAAGTAATTAACCTTTATTGAAAATAGGAATTCTCAGTGCTATTTGCTAGGTTGAGGTACCAAGTTTTAAGATGTAATTTTTTTCTCCCCTCTTTTTTTTGATCGCAGTAAGAGTGAAAAATATTTTATAATTGGATCCCAATTGGTCAAATCACTACCAGTAATATATTTAATATTTAGATTTAAAATATTATATGAAAGAGAAAGTAATGATTTTAGAAGGTAAACCATCAAGTACTACCAATAGTTTCAAATTTAACGAGAATATAAACAATAAATACATATATGATAGAATTATACTTATGACATCAAATAAAAATCATTCAGCTAATAGAAAATATAAAAACAAAAATAAATCCAACATTCAGCGATTTTTTTCTTCATTTCAAAAACGGAGAAAAGCATACAATAAGAGAATTTAGTCCTCATTAAGAACAATTGATTGTCAAGCAAATGATGATAGTGATGAAGGTTGCTTAATAAATAAAATATTTTATATCATCAAATAATAATGCGAGTTTTCCAAAATACATGATGAAAAAAGTAACATTAGCTAACACAGTATGTCGATCAATTAAATGAGATATTAATTGTCAAGATGATACCATCAACTATTATAGTATTACTAGGAAGATACTTAAATACTTTGGAATAAATGACCCTTCACCGCATAAGCTCCTTGTGATAAGATAATAACTTAATAATTAAATGGGTAAAGTGACATAATAAAGCGAAAAACGTTTGTTATATAAAATTATAGAAAGAAATATCTTTTCAATTTATCTTTTAATAATAGCAAGAGATATACGTGGAAAACACGTACATAGAGACTAATACTATATTAAAAGTACGAATGCCCTTAACGAAATGCCGTCCACCTTTTTTACCCTTAAAAAATAAAGTTCATAGTGACTAAAATAGTCATTTTAGTAATATCCTAATATTTAGGATGTTGAAGTCAACTAAAATTTTATTTATTATAGTAGGAAATCTTAATATTTAGGACATTTAAATCAACTAAAATTTTCCTTTTATAATTCAAAATCCTAATTTAGGACCAAATATAAGAACTAATTTTGACATTGTTTCAAGGTTTCACAACTAAATGTTAGACATTCAAGGCATTAAAGTCAAAAATGAAGAACTGCTACTGCTTTTTAATTTGAAGAAAAGAACTACTATTATTGGTTCTTCCATTTATTTTTTGGTACAATATTCTAAGAGTAAAGTTAGATGAGGAACTAGAGTTAAAATAAGCCAATGTACGACTAATATGAAGGAATTAATTTCTACTTCTTCTATCTCAAATTTTTTGTCGAAATTTTTAAACATAGACGTTTCAAATTATTTGTTATTTCAAAAGTTCAAGACAAAAGTAATTATTTTATTTTATTTTTTCTCAAGCAGTAATTATTCTTGAAGATGGAGATGGCACATAAATAAAGTAAATGTATAAAGAGATATTATATTAAAGACATAAATAAGGATAAATAGTCAAAAATTCATTCTGATTAATTTAAAACGGATGAAATATTTATTAGTAATCAAGAGCCTTTAAATAGATAGAAAGATGATGAATTATTTGTGTTATGAAACATTTAGTTTAACAACAAAAACGTAACTTTAACCAAACAAATAATTGGTCAAGGTCAGAAATTTTATATGACGAAGGTTGCAATTACAGTTTATTAGTACAGAAGTTGCACTAATTAATAAACTCACGAAGTTTACTAGCAAACTTAATTAAGTTTTGGTTAGTGGAATAGTGTTTTCTAAAAATTGAAGGTAGTAAACGATTGAGATTTAAAAAAACAAAAAAGAAAATTTTTAACTCACGAAATCAAAATTCTGTATCAAAATTATTCAAAGTTGCAAGTCGAAAGCTATATTTTTCTAAATATAAAAGGACTAATAACAAATAACATTAGATCTTTGTTTAATAAAATTACTATGTATATATTGTCTTCGTCCACAACTAAAAAAATGTACATGAGTTTATCAATCAATCAACACGTCATGTAAATTAAAATAGAGGAAATAATATTTATATAAATTTTTAAATGTTGAACACTCACTAATATATATACACGCACAAAGCGCATGACCTAAAACTAGTATATCATTAAATGATAATAATACATGTTAAGATACATCTCAAATATTTTAATATTTGTGTTGATATAAACATTAAGTGTGAAAAATATTTACCATCCAACTTGTCTCTCCAACTTTAGGCTCTAGACATTTTCTCCCACCCTCTCAAGCAATGCATAAATTTCCATTTAAATAATCAAACCCATTTGTATATACTAGTAGTATTTTATTTTACTATGTTTTTTTTAATTCTTTTTCAAATGTAAGTGATTTACCTATATTTATTCAAATCATGTCATATCTTATTCTTGAACTCGATCGGAGTTTTATCCCATTCAGAATCTACAGAGATAAATATTTTTGTGGAATTGTTATAAGATCAACTTTTTTTCTCCAGTAGTTGTTAGCTTATAATTACGTGTATTATAAGTATTTGAGCCCCCCCCTCTTTATTTTAAATTTTTGTAGCCAGATATCTTAAAATTGGTTCTATGGAGATGCTGAAACATAGTACCTTATAAGTATTTACTTATTTTCTAATATAGAATCTGTACTTTTATTGTATCTCTTTCCTTTTCACTTGTAGTTTGACTTAGGGACCAAGCCATCATTACTTGGATCGAGTCATTCTTGTGTAAATATATACTTTGTATTGTTTCAATAATAGATACACCAATATTAATCTTTCTCTCAAAACCCTAGCCGTAGTTGCTTCGCTGCCAGTTCAATCTCCAAAGCAATGGCGGACGTTGAAGGTGCTGATGTTGGGGCCGGCGGCCAGAACGTTTAAGAAGTTCAGCTACAGAGGAGTGGATCAGGATACTCTTCTTAACATGTCTACTAATGAGCTCGTTAAGCTTTTCCCTGCTCGTCCTCGCAGAAGGTTCAGGAAGGGTTTGAAGAGGAAGCCTATGGCTTTGATAAAGAAGTTGCGCAAGGCGAAACGTGAGGCTCCAGCAAGTGAAAAGCCAGAGGTTGTGAGAACACATTTTTGAGGACCATGATTATTGTACCAGAGATGATTGGAAGCGTTATTGGAATCTATAATGGAAAAACGTTCAATTAAATTGAGGTCAAGCCTGAAATGATTGGGCATTATTTAGCTGACTTCTCAATCTCTTACAAGCCTGTTTAGCACGGTAGGCCTGGTATTGGTGCTACTCACTCTTCAAGTTTCATTCCAGTGGTGTGATTCTGGCCGATCGAGCCTCTATCTTTATGTTTTCTAGTAAAGTAATATTAGTACTACTTTGTTTTCCTGCAATTTTGATGAGAACAATTAATGTCTGCTGAACGGTAATTAGTTTGAGATTTGCAGAACAATAGATTAGTTTATTTTCGGTAATTTCTTGCACTATTTGTTGGTAACTTTTGGCAAAACCACAGACTCTCAAAAAATAAAAAAGAGAAAAAAAAAATGCAGGAAAAGAAGCAATTATGCTTCATGGTTTCATCAATAAGAAAGGCTAGAAAATTCAAGAGATCATAAGAACAAAAAAACAAAAAAGGAAATCCGGTGCATAAGGCATCCCACAGGCCCGGTAATAGCCGCATTTCAAGAGGTGTGATGTTGATAGTCTACCCTAACTCTAATGCAAGCATTAATTAGTGGCTGCTTCCACAACTCGAACTCATGACCTATATAGGTCACACGGCAACAAATTTACTGTTGCTCCAAGGCTCCTCTTCAAAAATCATAAGAACACTTTTTAAAAATAAAAATAAAATATTACACAGAAAGATTAGAGAAAGGAAATAATGAAACTCACACCTACCCTGTAGAAATTCTCAATTATTATTAGTACCACTAGACTGCTAAGTTTTGATGGTTATAAGAACAATACTGGAATTGAAAATTGGCATATTTTGTTCCGGTCTATAAATTAGGGCAATGATATATATCTCCTCCCTCTACAAAATACAAATTGCAAAATGATATCTCCTCCCTTTACAAAATACAAATTGCAAATTATTCAATGTTCACTGCAAATACCATCTGAACTTTATGAAAGCCATCCGACCACGTTATAATCCCAAAATTGTAACCCCTTGATGCTTTCTTACCGTCAAATGAGACTTCAAGAGAAGCTTTCTTTATTCCTTTCACAAAGGCAATCTTTCTCGGAGAAACCCTAACAACCAAACCAGGTGGAGCAATGGTTGAAGAAGTATACGTGGCATTTCGATCAGAACCAACATTCGTTGCAACTCTTTTCACTTTCACAACCCCTTGATTTTGCTTAAGTTTTTCTATAGATATTGAAGGGTAATTTATATCCGATATGAGTTCCTTTTTACTAGTACTAGCATTTCTTGGGCAATCAAAATTCTTATAATTCTTTGATGCTACTAATCTAAGTTGTTTTTCTTTGTAGCCATAATAACATAGGAAGTTGTAGTAGTCAGTCATGGTCGTTTCAAATACTAACCCTGGATCTAGAGCTTTAATAGGGCTTAATTCCCCAGCACCTATTTCATGTGGATTTGAATAAAGACCAGAAGTGTTTGTCAAGTGCTTCCTCAAATTGTTGGATATTGTTGCTGTTAATAGGAAAAAGAAAATTCCATTATCAGCAAAATTTGAAGTAGAAAGGTAATGCTTAAACGAAAAGAAATGAGAGGAAATGAAACAACATTTTTAGCAACAGAAAGTAATGAAACAAAAAAGTTGACCAGTAATCCACAAGTTCAAGCCGCGGTAATATCCTCTTGCAATGTAAGAATGGGTGTATAATTCTAATGTAATCTGGCCCTTCCCCAAACCCGTACATAACTGTAGGGTCCAACCCATTATTAGAATAAAGAAAAAAAAAGGTGGAATAGGCATGTGCCTATGGATAGCCTCGGCAGAGAGCCTTGGAGCCAAAGTTTAGATTTGTGGAGGATAATTAATAATTCTCTTGTAGCATTCTTGGAGACTAAATTTTGTTGTCCTTTCACTTCTTAAGATACACTAACAAAGAGAGAAAGAAAGAGTGAGGCATCACAGACAGGGTATAAGAAAATAGTAACTAGTAGATACTTCCGCAGGAGCATAATCTATTTTCTGGTTAAATACATTACGAGATGTTTTTCCATACCGTGAGGAAAAATAGAGAGAGTAAGCGATATTGTAGTGAGATGAGAATATCAAAAGAGGGTTATTTCTTTTGAGTGTTATAGTGGTCTTTGTAGCATTTTACTCGGGCCTACAAAATGTAAAATTTCTTACTATAGTGATATCAGTTGCTCCTCTTGGGGTCATGGTTTTTTCTCTTATTCAGAAGAGTTTTTCACATAAAAATCTTGGTGTCGTTGTCGCTCTTTTATTATTGTTGATTACCGTATTTCGGTGCTACGTTATTATTCCGCTTTTATTACCGTGAATATTATTTCTCTGGAGGGTTTATCCCAACAACTGGTATTAAAGCGTAGGTTCTGCTAGTCCACAAAAATACTGTTCACTGTCAGTAGTACTATACTCGGTGAAAAACAAAAATGTCCGGAGTAAAGTACGAGGTAGCAAAATTTAACAGAGAGAGCGGTTTCTCAACAGGGCAAAGAAGGATGAGGGATCTTCTCATCTAACAAGGATCACACAAGGTACTAGATGTTGATGCCAAAAAGCCTGATAGCATAAAAGGTGAGGACTCGGCCAACTTGGATGAAACGGCTGCTAGTGCAATCAGGTTGCACTTATCAGATGATATGGTAAATAACATCATTGATGAAGACACATCATGTGGTATTTGGACAAGGTTGGAAAGCCTTTACATGTCCAAAACGCTGACAAATAAATTGTACCTGAAGAAGCAACTATACGCCCTACACATGGGTGAAGGTACGAATTTTTTGTCATATTTAAATGTGTTTAATGGACTAATCACGCAGCTCGCTGACCTTGGAGTGAAAATCAAGGAAGAAGATAAATCCATCTTGCTATTGAACTCGTGGCCATCTTTGTACGATAATTTGGCAACAACCATCCTGCACGGTAAGACTACCATTGAGTTGAAAGACTGTTACATCGGCTCTTCTACTCAATAAGAAAATGAGAAAGAAGCCTGAAAATCAAGGACATGCTCTCATCACAGAAGGTAGAGGCAGGATTATCAAAGGAGTTCAAGCAACTATGGTAGATCCGGAGGTAGTGGGAAGTCCAAGAACCGATCCAAATCAAAAGCTAGAAATTGCTACAAGTGCGATCAACAGGGTCACTTCAAAAGAGATTGCCCAAATCTAAGAAAGGGCAAAGGTGAAAGCAGTGGCCAAAAAAATGATGACAACACAACCGCCGTGGTGTTACGATGATAATGTTGTTCTCCTTATAAATGAGGAAGAGGAATGCATGCACTTCTCAGGTCCGGAGTCGGAATGGGTGGTTGACACAGCAACATCTTACCAAGCTACACTGGTAAGAGATCTTTTTTTCAGATATGTAGTAGGTGATTTCGGCACTGTGAGAATGGGTAACACAAGTTACTCAAAGATTCCAGGGATTGGTGACATTAGTATCAAGACAAATGTCAGATGCACATTGGTTCTAAAGGACGTGCGACATGTACCTGATTTGTGGATGAACTTGATCTTGGGAATTGCTTTGGACCGAGATGGGTATGAGAACTATTTTGCAAATCAAAAGTGGAGACTCACCAAGGGATCATTGGTGATTGCAAAGGGAGTTGCTTGTGGCACGTTGGACAAGATAAATGCAGAAATATGCCGAGGTGAATTTAACGCAGCACAAGATGAGATTTTTGCAGATTTGTGGCATAAAAGAATGGGTTATATGAGCGAGAAGGGATTGCAGATTCTTACTAGAAAATCACTGATCTCTTTTGCCAAAGGTACAACGGTAAAACCTTGTGACTACTGTTTATTTGGTAAGCAGCATAGAGTCTCATTTCAAACATCATGAAAGAAAATTGAATATACTTGATTTGGTATATTCTGATGTTTGTGGTCCAATGGAAATTGAATCATGGGCGGTAACAAATATTTTATTACTTTTATAAATGATGTTTCACGTAAATTGTGGGTTTATATCCTGAAAATCAAAGATTAAGTGTTTCAAGTTTTCCAGAAGTTTCATGCTCTGGTGGAAAGAGAGACAGGCCAAAAGCTAAAGCGTCTCCGAAGTGACAATGGAGGTGAGTACACTTCAAGAGAATTTGAAGAGTACTCTTCGAGCCATGGGATCAGACATGAAAAGACAGTTCTTGGAACCCCACAACATAGTGGTGTAACTGAGAGAATGAACCACACAATTGTTGAGAAGGTGAGAAGCATGCTAAGAATGGCTAAACTGCCCGAGTCATTGTGGGGTGAAGCAATTTAGACAGCCTGTTATTCGATCAATATGAGTCCATCAGTTCCATCGGAGTTTGACATCCCAGAGAGAGTTTGGACCAATAAGGAGGTGTCCTACTTATATTTGAAGGTGTTCGGTTGCAGATTGTAGGACCCTGTAAAGAAGAAGGTCATCAGAAGCAGAGATGTAATCTTCCAAGAAAGCGAAGTTGGAACTCCAGATGACCAGTCAGAGAAGGCCAAGAATGGTATGATCCCTAACCTTGTTACCATTCCTTCTACTTCTAACAATCCCATAAGTGTAGAAAGTAGGACCGACAAGGTTGTCGAGTAGGGGGAGCAACCTGATGAGGTTATTGAGCAGGGGGAGCAACTTGATGATGAAGTCGAGTAAGTGGAGCACCCCACTCAGGGAGAAGAACAACCTCAACCTCTGAGGAGATCAGAAAGGCCAAGGGTAGAGTCATGCAGGTACCTTCTACATAGTATGTCCTCATCAGTGATGAAGGAGAGCCAGAAAGTCTTAAGGAGGTGCTGTCACATCCAGGAAGAACCAGTGGATGAAAGCCATGCAAGAAGAGATGAAATCTCTGCAGAAAAATGGCACGTACAAGCTGATTGAACTTCCAAAGGGCAAAAGACCACTAAAATGTAAGTGGGTCTTTAAACTCAAGAAAGATGGAAATGACAAGCTGGTCAGATATAAAGTTCGATTGGTGGTTAAAGGCTTCGAACACAAGAAAGGTATTGATTTTGACGAAATTTTCTCACATGTTGTCAAAATTACTTCTATTCGAACAATTTTGAGTTTAGCAGCTAGCCTAGATCTTGAAGTGGAGCAGTTGGATGTGAAAACTGCACTTCTTTATGAAGATTTGGAAGAGGAGATTTAGGAGCAGTCAGAAGGATTTGAAGTAGCTGAAAAGAAACACATACTATGCAAATTGAATAAGAGCCTTCATGGGTTGAAACAGGCACCAAGGCAGTGGTACATGAAGTTTGACTCATTCATGAAAAGTCAAACATACATAAAGACATATTCTAATCCATGTGTATACTTCAAAAGATTTTCTGATAATAACTTTATTATATTATTGTTGTATATGGATGACAAGTTGACTGTAGAACAAGACAATGAGCTGATTGCAAAGTTGAAGAGAGATTTGTCCAAGTCATTTGATATGAAGGACTTGGGCCCAGCACAACAAATTTTGGGGATGAAGATAGTTCGAGAGCGAACAAGTAGAAAGTTGTGGCTATTTCAGGAGAAGTACATTGAACGTATACTGGAACGCTTCAACATGAAAAGTGCTAAGCCAGTCAGCACACCTCTTGCTGGTCATCTGAAGTTGAGTAAGAAGATGTGTCCTACAACGATGGAGGAGAAAGGGAACATGGCTAGAGTTCCTTATTCTTCAGCAGTCAGAAGCTTGATGTATGCAATGCTATGCACCAAACCAGATATTGCTCATGCAGTTGGTGTTGTTAGCAGGTTCCTTGAAAATTCAGGAAAAGAACATTGGAAAGCAGTTAAGTGGATATTGAGGCACCTGAGAGGTACTACTGGAGATTGCTTGTATTTTGGAGGATCTAGTCCAATCTTGAAGGGCTACATGGATGCTGATATGGAAGGTGACCTTTATAATCGTAAATCTACTACTGGATACCTGTTCACATTTTCAAGGGGAGCTATATCATGGCAGTCGAAGTTGCAGAGTGTGTTGCACTCTCTACAACTGAAGCATAGTATATTGTGGCTACTGAAGCTGGCAAAGAGATGGTATGGCTGAAACGGTTCCTTCAAGAGCTTGGATTGCATCAAAAGGAGTATGTAGTCTATTGTGATAGTCAAAGTGCAATAGGCCTGAGCAAAAACACCATGTATCATGCAAGGATGAAGCATATCGACGTGAGATATCACTGGATTCGAGAAAAGATAGAGGATGGATCTATGTTGGTCAAGAAGATCAAAAGTGAGAATGCTTAGATATGCTGACCAAGGTGGTACCGAGAGACAAGTTCGAGCTATGGGCGAGATTTGTGGGGTCCAACCCATTATTAGAATAAAGAAAGAAAAAGTGTAATAGGCATGTGCCTGTGGATAGCCTCGGTAGAGAGCCTTGGAGCCAAAGTTTAAATTTGTGGAGGAGAAATAATAATTCTCCTGTAGCATTCTTGGAGACTAAGTTTTGCTCTCCTATAAAAGGGGGATCTCTTTCACTTCTTAAGATACACTAATAAAAAGAGAAAGAAAGAGTGAGGCATCACAGACAGAGTATAAGAAAATAATTTGTGAGAAAGAATAGTGAGTGTGAGCGATATTGTAGTGAGGTGGGAATATCAAAAGAGGGTTATTTCTTTTGAGTGTTGTAGTGGTCTTTGTAGTATTTTACTCGGGTCTACAAAGTGTAAAATTCCTTACTACAGTGATATCAATTGCTTCTCTCGGGGTTGTAATTTTTTCCCTTATTCAGAAGGGTTTTCCACATAAAAATCTTAGTGTCATTGTCGCATTATTGTATCTCAGTACTACGTTATTATTCCGCTTTTATTATCGTAAATATTATTTCTGCGAGAGGTTTATTCCCAACACTAACGAGATCTTAGTGCACTAGGCTGCTTTTTTTTTTATCGATTCGTAAATGATGCTAAATATTTTATAGACAAAAGGTGTGATATACCTGTTGTCATGATTGCAGATTTAATCATTGAGAAGCTCCATGTAGGGTGTATTGATTTAATGAAGGACATAGCTCCGGTAGCATGTGGACAGGCCATAGATGTTCCAGATGTGATGCCAAATAAGGATGTTGATTTTTTTTCAGGCAAAAGATTACTACTCACTTCATCAACCTTTGGAATCATTGCCGATAATATGCCAACACCAGGAGCACTTATATCAGGCTGCAGACAAAATTTTAAAGGTCATATTATTGTGTAGTAAACTCATAGTTTATTGCTCCTTTCTTTTCAAATTGAAATATAATTGTTTTAGTATAAACCGATAAGTAATTTACTTTCACCAGCTTGTAGTAAAATCCTCATAGTTTGAGTTGAACATAATTAAGAATATATATAATAGCTTTGGACATTAATGTACAGTCAAACATTTCTACAACTTCTTCGTTTGTTCTGATATTTTTTGGCTTCTATAATGAAGTGTTGTTATAAAGGACAAATATTATAACATAACATAATAATCGGTTCCGAGAAAAAGACTTTTATAGTAAATGACTATTATATAGGGATGTTGTTATAGAAAAGTCTAGAAGAGTGTTTAGAACCTTAAGAATATTTTCTGTTAGTGTTGCGGGTCCGCGTGAAGAAAAATCTGCGACTACTGGAGCAGGCTTAAACCTTAAAATCTCATTTGCCGGAAATATAGTTGCCAATGGGTTCCTGTAATTATAAATCATTCAACATTTTGATGCAAAAACACTGAGTGCGAATAAATTTTTATTAATATTTTGTAACCATGATAAAGCATGATATATAGTCTTTTGTAAAGAAATAATGTCATATTTGAAAGAGAAAAGAGGTCTAGATCTTACTGTGAGGAATTAATATATTGAAGAATTTGAACCCCAGCCAGCTTTCCAACTTCAGCAAATGGAAAGTTGCCTGAATCAAAGGGAGAACTTTTCTCTGCCTCGTCAATT
Organism: Nicotiana obtusifolia; assembly: GCA_002018475.1. Classification (NCBI taxonomy): domain Eukaryota; kingdom Viridiplantae; phylum Streptophyta; class Magnoliopsida; order Solanales; family Solanaceae; genus Nicotiana; species Nicotiana obtusifolia. The sequence goes on along the minus strand of MCJB01027071.1, from coordinate 46,506 downwards.
AAAATCAGACCCTTTGCTTTGGCATCTTGCACAACTAATTTCTTGATTTCTCTTGACATTGTCCAGTCATCATTCATACAAACAATTATTTTCCCAGCAACTCTTTTAGCATCCAATGACCCCGGCATACAATTCCTGCTCGCATTTTTCAGAAAGGAACAGAACTCCAAAATTTAAGAGCAAGAAGCACTTATCACATTAAATAGGAAAACAAAACTTTTAAGAAGCCAACTCTTGTCCTTTTAGTTTTGACTTTCAAGTATAAATGACCCATCTAGATTGAAACAAAGGGGTTATTAGAGATTCTAATTTAAAATGAAATTATGCAACTGATTGAATTAATGCATGCGTATTATCACTGATTTGCTTATTTTATGAAAGAAAACAAGAATGAAAACAACAATAAAAAGAAAAATACCTGGCTTGAGAAGTTAACGCGGGGTGGAAAGGAATGTTTTCACCGAAAGCAAGGGCATATGTTTTGGAGCGACCAATAGGATTGTAACTTATTCCTGTTCCCTATTGGAGTAACCAATAAATAAAAATAATAAAAACTATAAGAGCATGCCACTAGTAAAATAAAAGGTTAAATTGAGGAGTTCTAAATATTAAAATTATCACTTTTTTAAACAAATAAAACAAAAAACGTTTCATATAAATTGTAACATATAGAATAATGATACTCAAGAACGTAGGATCGATAAGATCATCCTTCCTTAATAAGAGGTCTCATTCGATCCCTAGGAAACTACTGATAGGCAGCACTTCCCTCGATAATTGGCTATGCGAGGCGGATTCAGATTAGTTGGGTTAGTGAATTCCAAGATGGAATTATATATATAAAAAGAAAATTTAAAAAGACACAGATGGAGTAATTAGATGTTTACCTTCAAAGAGACATTGTTTCCAAGGACAACAGTGGACTGAAATTTTCTGTCAATAGTAGAAGCAGCAACAGTGAAAATCCAGGGAGCTGAATTGGTAACAGTGTAAGGATCAGGTCCCTCATTCCCAGCAGAACAAACAACCATAACTCCTCTTTCAGCAGCATGAAAAGCCCCAATGGCAATAGGATCATCTTTAAAGTCGGTTTGAAACACAAAACTTCTCCCAATTGATATTGATATTATGTCAACTCCATCTTTAATTGCATCATCAATAGCTTTGAGTATTGCAGAACCTTGACAGTTTCCTTCTGAACATGCCTTGTAAGTTGCTATTCTAGCAGAAGGTAACCCTCCCCTAGCTGTGCCGTTTGCTAGGCCATAGTAATTGGCATTAGGGACAATTGCGCCTGCTGCTATGGAAGCTGTGTGTGTTCCATGACCTACTTTATCCCTTGGTGTTCCATTTGGTTTTGATGGTATTTTAGTGCTAATGTTAGGTATTTTGGTGAAGCTGGATTCTTGATCTTCAATTTTGTAAAACCTTGCTCCTATCAACTTCCTACAAATAGATAGATAGAATTTTTAGTCGAAAAATGTATGACACTAGGTTGGGGTTTGGCGAAAGCTTTGTCAGCATTAGTTAGTAAGTTATACTGAGCTTGGTGAAAAGTAAGACATGACATTTTCTTCCAAATATTGTTTAAATAACTTCTTGTTAATGTGTTAAAATCATGAAGTTTTTTCTTTGGTTGAACTTTTTAAGTGTAATAACCAAATACAAAATAAAGGAGGAGAAAAAAGGTGACCTGTTGCAGTTTGACTTGTCGAAGTCAAATCCTTCCATGCAGACTCCTTTCCATCTTGAGGGTACTTTTCCAATATGTTGGTCATCAAAACTAGGCGACTCGGGCCATATGCCTGAAAATATATGCAACAATTTGCTTAGTGGAAAAAAAATATGGCAAAGTGGCCTTTTTTTTTTTTTTGGTTTTACAAAAGATAAAGAAAGAAATTTATTTATTTATTAGTAGAAAGGACCTGTGTCAATAACTCCAACTATAACGTCATAAGATGAAGCACGGTTGTAGTAGTAGCTAGAGGATCTTGAATAATAAGAAGATTGAAGACCCAAAAAATCCCAGGAACGTGTTGTGTGAAGTTGAAGTACGGGATCTGGAAAAACTGATACAACCTCGCCATGACCTGCTTTTCCAATTAAACAATGCTAATATATACACTATTTTTTAAATAAATAAACGACTATCATAATTCGTGATAACCTTAAAAGATTACATCAAAATTTTAAATCATGTTGGGCGTGAAGGAGATGCGAGCTGTGAGAGTCGAAGAATGCACCACTAATACAAGGTAATGGATTTACAAGTACTAAACCAATCAATTCCGAAATTAATTAATATAATATCATAGCGAAAATAGTATGATGTTGTATGAGAAATTAGCTAAAACCTTTCGATTTATGTCAAAATAATATATAATTGTAAATATCTTTTTCCCTCATTGGTGACAAATGGCGTACTGTTCATGTATATAGGATTTAATTAAGTTTATTAAGTATGCTAAAAATATTAGCTAATTAACTTCAAATTAAGAGCGATAATTCCGCTCAAATAAACCTTCAACTAATTATTAAGAAATAAAAAACTTATTAACGGAAATCTCAAGAAAGGCAATTCTTGGTTTAGCTTCTCAATGGTATGAGGCTCCACAAAATATAATTTCTTATGTATATATATATATATCTTCAACTTAAACTTACAAAATAGGAATTCAGATCTTAGGGGACATACAACTTAGTAAATTAAAGAACAAAGTAAAACACCTAGAATATATTTTCCTCCTTAAATACTTTTTACAATATACATAAGCAATTAAAAAGCAAAAAGAAAAGAATAAAGGAAGAGTCTTACCTGATAATAGGGTGGCTTCGTCCTCTGTAAGCAAGGCACAAAAGCCCCTATAAGCATGGTGATAGGAATGCCGCAGTGAGATTCTCTCACTTTCTTCACTGTTCCAAAAGTAAAAGAAATACTATTATTTTAGTTTCTCATATACAAAGAAAAGAATTTCCAGCAAGACATATACTATACTTTTATTATTTTGTGGAAGATACATGCGCAGAAACTCGTTATCATTAAAATTGATATATTGATGAACCCGTTACAATCATCATCAAGGATAATAATTAATAACATCTTAAAATGTATCCTTTTCCTTCTTTGCTTTACCTTTTCTCATTAACAATTTTTATAGATTTTAACTCGTGATTTTCTCACGCATGGCCAAGGTTTTCTTTATCTTATTAAGGTTAAAGGCACAAAAAAATTGAATGGGATCAGCTAATTAAATTACTAACTGAAAATCCATATCTCCTATCTTTACAATATCAAACGGAAAATTTCTATGTTTAGTTCCTTTAATTTGTATATCATCAGATTGCACCGGGATTAAGCTGCAATTTACCACATATAAATAAATAGCATAGTGGGGAAACTAAAGGTAACGGCATTGATAGATCCTGAATTTTGAAATCTGAACTATTATTTATTTGAAAATTATTACTGAGATTGAATGCTCAAGTAATATATTTGTATGAATTACTGACTTTTCTATATACATAATACTGTGTGGCTCCAAAAGTGACGACTGTTCAAGCACCCATAAGTATGCCACTGAGTAAGGAAGGGGGTTTGAATTCATTTGAAAATTATACTCATGTGCAAGTAAGGTAAAAGACCAATTTTTTTTGTATAAATGTAAACTGTTGAATCCGCTTTAACATAAGACAAGCTTTTAGTATTTTTTGCAGTTTATTTGAACCCTTTATTAGAATTGATGACTCCGCCATTAGTAGTAGAATGTCTAATGTACTAATTAGCTTTCTTATATTTATTGCTTATAATTACCTAGCCAAATGAAGGGGGAAAAGGAGTGTAAAAGAAAACAAATATAGTATTATAACCTTGGGATAATGGACGACAACATTCCAAGATGAGATAGCTCTGCAATTTCAGCTGAGTCTACACTGTTATTCAAAGGACTACCCATATACACAATGTAAGGCTGCATCCAATTAAGCAATTTAAAAAAAAAAAAAAAAGGAAAGGAGACGGATTTAATACTTTTTGCAGATTGAAATATTGAAAAGAAAAATATTGAAACAGAGATAACATAAAATAAAAAATCTTCTATGCTTAATTAGTTTCAGTTCTAAAATAAATATGAAAAACACAAGTTAAGAAGCCTGCGTGCTGGCAAAAAAAAAAAATCCAAAAACAGAGAAGGAAAACTTGTTCAATATGATTTGAGAAAAAAAAAAGTTCATATATCACTTAGAAAATTCAATACTGGAATCAAGTCTAGAATTAATATAGTTATGTTTACAGATTAACAATTTGTTCAAATAGTTGAAATTTTTCTTTCTAATTTTCCCAAATTAAAGAGAAACTTACCTTGGGATTCTGATTTGATGCTATGCAAGAAGTGATCAGAAAGAGTGTGGAGATAATAGGAGAAAAATGAAAGAGAGAAGCCATAGCATAGAGTACTCATGCAAGCAAAAAAAAGTAAATTCCTTGTCAATAAGAAGAGGAGCATAGGCTTTTATAGCTTGTTATTTCTCTTCAGACCTATACTCATATTTCTTTATTAATTACATTACTTTTTGTATTATATTTTCACTGATTAATCTTGCATTATTAGCTTACTATTAGTGCCAAAAAAAATGGAAGAGAAGAGGCTTATTCAAACGATTTCTTGAAAAGGGAAAAAAGGTTGAAGTACATGACAAGCAAGTACTTTAGCTGTATGCATGCACAAGTGTTATGAAACACATCTCAAATGTTTGCAATATTAATATTCTTTTGATCATCCACCTAAGTGATGCCCTATTTCACTTTCGTTAACATTGATTCCTTTGGTACTCCAAGTATTTTTGATAAACTGATTATTTAATCTTTAATTTGGAACTAAAAGATTTCAAAGAACAATAAGAGGCGATCAAGTTATAAGAGAAAATACACAAAGTTGGCGCAATATAGATTTTAGGATGTGCTTTTTGCATATTTTGCCTTTCAAGAGTAATGTCAAATACATCACATATATATCGTACATGCGACCGCTGATTTTGAAAGTAAAAAAGGGAAGAACCAAACACTTGAATTCCAATTAATTAATTCCTTGGAGAAAAAGAGCTCTAAGAATCAATGAAACGATTCACTTTACAGCAAGAGTTTGGAAGAAGCTGAACATGCAAAGTGCTTATATCATGTTCATCTCCGCGCTTTACTCTTCTTGAATAGGAAAATGGTCAGACATTTTATTTTGCAGAGCTAGAGAACCATATTATAATAAACAAGTCGTGAGTCAGACTAGCAAGGTGCACATTAAGATTCGGCAAATGGAGTGAGGTGTGACCAATCTAGAATGGAGATCAATATAATATTCGGATATTCTGAAACAAATAAAAAATCATACATGTAATAATTTAAATCTCAAAAAAAGAAAAGAATGAGAAAATGAAATAACTTACTTTTAATTTCAGTACAAAAATTGGTCAAATGATCCTCTGGAAAAGCAAAACCAAAAAATTTAAATTGGATGAAAGGAATAGACAGAGTTCACTCTATGAACTACTACAGTATCTCTGCAACCGGATAACTTTGTCAGTGAAATAACCAGGAAGAAATAAGTAAAGGCTAAGATCATATAAAAAATATTACTACTAAAAGGAAATCATTTATCTTGTGTTGGAATATGCTGCTTCTCTCTTCTACAATTCTTCGCCCCCCAAAGTGCTCAAAAATCAACAGTGTCAAAATAAAAGGTGGACATGGCGAGTAAATATATGGTTTGTACTAACTCCAAGAAACTTGGAATGATCCACGTCTTCTCATGCACCAAGAATGGGAGAACTGTTGCTAGTGTAAACCTTATAAGATGGAGATGGAAATAATCCCCTCACTCACCCTGAGACCTCCTGCTCAGGTGCAAGTGGAAATGTATGGTAAGAACTTGAACTTGCAGTCAATGCTTTGGATTAACTTTATCATAAGTTAAACATTTGCGCTGGCCAATTTCGTTTTCTACCACAAGGTCCAATTCCTGATAGCTCCATGGAAATGTCAATGCTTCGATGTTGAGCAGCACGAACGATGCTGATGCGACATTGTATTTTAACTGCGGGGCAGGCATCAGTACCAACCGCGGCCATTTTATCAACGTTTAACTTCCCTGAGGATACCATTGCAATTGGTTCCAAGAAAGTGAGGACAGTCTGTGACCAGTGAGTGCTGGGAGTATGGGGAGATGTGGACAAGACAGTTGGCTTTTCATTACAGAATCTTTCTGTAAATCCAGTCTCAAACCAAATGACAACTCCATAACACCAAGTTGTACTCGGTTTTGAACCTGTAGACCCATTTCCAGAAGTTGCTCCCTTCAGCTCCAGTTCAATCTTAGCAGTAAAATCCATCTCCTCCAGCTTCATTGTCACCAGATCAAAGTTCTGTTCAAGTATACTGGGATGTCAGAAAATTACTGTAAAATCATAAAGAGATTTTTCCTTAGTTTGTAAATCTGTTTAATGGTTATCCTCCCGAAAAACACTGTTTCATCAGGCAAGGGATTCTGTGGGGAAAAGCCAGGGAGAAAATCCTTTCTAGCAACAGTTGTCTTCGCGGTTTCACTCAAACTCTCTTGTGTCTCTTATTTCTCAGATAATACATCTACATAACTATTTAAAATTTACAACAAAATCCATATAGCATGCCAAACCCACACCCAAACAATTTCTATGGGCTTCTTATAAAACACAAGTGAATCCTAGAATCGAGTAGAAAGATAACCTAGGTAATATAAAATTAATCAAACATTGGACTTAACATATTTGAGTTTAGACTGTCATGATAATGTGTCTAAAACCTAAAATGGTTGATGATGCCAATATGCTGTCATGCAGAGAACTGATATTAAAATAAGGACCATTTAAAGGTCAACAACATAGTCTTCATGCTTCTCAATGCAGATAAAAAGACAAACCTGGAGAACAGTTGAATTAGTTATTATATCACAGCTGTCAATAACATCAACTATTGGAATTCTGGAAGCATCTTTAACAATCTCCTCGCCGATACAAGACATATTAAACCCATAAACGTTTTCCCAAAATGGAATGCTTGTACCACCTCTTCCAAATCCAGCAACAAACTAGAAAAGTTATGTGGGGAGAGAGGTTAGCTTCAACCTAGAAATGAATGATGACTTAAACAAATGCAAGAAAAGCTTTTGAGAGTTACCATGGTTGCCATGTCAGGAAGAACAGCACCTCCAGGCTTCAAAAATTGATCACGTGCATACAGGACAGAGCTGAGCATCGACTCATAAAGCAGGCAATAACCCATCCATTCACTCACCAACACATCAACACTGTGTGGCTGAACTTTCTGAGTACTCTGTAGCTCTTCAACCATGCCCTGAACAACCTCCATTACACCATTGCCCGGATCAGAACCTTCATTCTCGCTTCCAATCCGCAAAATGTTATTGTCTTTGGCAATCTAAAATAAAAAGTTTGGAAAGTAATGGAATTTAGTAAATAATACTGGAGCTGCAAACTCTGAAGATAAAACTGTTAAATTTGGAAAGCAACGTGACAATTTAATAATGAAAGATTGTTGACCTGAGCTGCCACAGCTGCCATCTTTTCACTTGCTTCAACTGCAATCACCCTTGATGCACCTGCCTGGGCTGCAAAGAGACTAAAAACGACATGAATTAGTTCTAATTGAACGACTACTTTTTAAATTTAGAAGTTGAGCTTTTTCCTTCATTAGTTAATTTTGAATGCAAAAACGAAGATGAACAGTATAAGTGACCTGTTATGCATGCTTTCAGAAATTCTGATCACTTTGGGATCTTTGGTCATCACCTCACTTGAAAATACTAAAATCAGTTTTTGAAAGATGAAGTTTGGCCACCAGCATTTGCATATCTTTGGTCATGACCTACTTGAAGCTGAGGATGGTTTGCTCACTAAAAAAACATATGGGAGCATAGAATAGAATAGGACAACTAAGAGATCATTTGGTGGGTGAGTCTACATACTTCCTCATACTAGTGCATTTTCCTCTATTACCTGTCCCTGCATAGGCATTTCAAGTGTTTTCTTCCTTGGTTTGCTCATTGCTCTTCCTGCTAGTGGCTCATCTAAAAAGCTGAAAGGAAAGATATATGTACTACTATTTCACCTTCTGGTTAAGGCGATGAAATTTTAATTCTCCTTTCTTCAGCTTGGGTAATGTAATAGTATAAAAAAGCAAATAGATTCAGAGCTTAATGCTTGTTCACTTAATTTCTTTCACTTCCAACTACCTCCTTTCGTAATTTTTAGTGTTTCTCTTTTTTTCCTCCATGATTTCTCCCATAAAAGTAGAACAAGAAAGCTCAGACAAGGATTCAAGTGTTCACAAAAGAAAGGGATCTAAAAAGGATTTAGAAGATCCAAAATCTTTATAATACTGCATCAAATGATCAACTACACTAGTAAAATAATGTAATGAGATAAAGTAAATATGAGCAAAATCTCTCCTAACCTCAATATGCCAGTACCACAACCTACATCCATGACTACAGCACCTTTTACGAGAGAAGGATTCTCCAAAATGGCTTGCCGATAAGCATCAGTTCTTACCTGCATAAGCCACAATATCGACAATCCTGTTACCAAATATTTCAGCGGTAACCTTTTTTTCTGAAAGAAGGCAAACATTTATATGGCACAAAGAAGCATAATGAAATAATTTTTGCCAATAATCTAACTATCAGGAGTCAAAGGAAGAACGTACATCAGCTTAAGGACAATTGGACAAAGCTTTGAAGCAACAGCAGGAAATGGATGTTAATCAGATTTAAAAGCTGATGGAAGAAAATTCACTTTAGAGTCAATTAAAGAGAATGGAGATCAGTGGGGTTTATAATAGGGATATTGATACTTTATGAAGACAAGGTGCTAGGCGCGATATATTGTTTGTTCTGGAGCTTAGCATTCTTTGATGTGTGACAGTTGCATTCTATTGGTGCTTCTTCTAGTAAAAGTAATTCCTCCAAAAATTGAAAAAAAATAAAAAAAATCTAAGGACCAGTTAGCGAAGCAGAAGAACTAGATTAGATCAGGTCTGGTCTTTTCTGCTTTCCTTAGGTTGGTGATGTATGTTCACTTTGTATTGAAGTACGCAGCAGTTGATTCTTGTTGGACAAGAATTACAAGCAAAATTTATTCAAGTAAATACTGGCTCTGGTAAACTAGGGTACCACAAATAGAGATTTAAGAAATCCAATCAACATTTAGCTTAACATGGGAAAAACAATTTGATTGACTATATCTTCCTCACAACAAAAGATAGTTGCTATATATCAAGAATTGGGCCAACACAGAACCTAATAACATCGAAAAGGCTTAATCAAGATAAAAGTTACCTTATCACTTATCATGTCCCTGTGGATACCATATGAACTATAACCACCAAAATAACTTTTATTTACGTCCTTGACTTTATTTGCTGCAACTTTTGCTATATATAAGCTGGAATCCTGGTCATCTAGGTTCTTATACGAAGAAGCACCAGCTTCTGCAGTGACAATGCCATTGCTGAAAGTAGCGTCAGTCACTGAAGCAGATTTCCTTCCATTTTGAATGGAGGCTATAGGTTTGTTTTCTTCTGTTTCAGACTCAAAATCATCCTCATCGATGCTAATATGCTCAAAATCTTTAATTAACTCCTTTTTGTCGACAGACATAACATCCTCAACATCGTCACCTTCATCAGCTTCATCAAAGCTATACAGAAGTGCATCCTCGTTCAAGAAGGGCTTCAAAAACTCATCATCATTCCAAGGAAACAAGCCCTCATCAAAATTAATAACACCGTGCAAATGATTCAGTAGATCTTCCTTTGACCGACAAACAATGCCACAACTCCAACATTTGTTCTCAGCAACCTAATAGTAGCAAAATATATATGAAAAAAAAAAAAGGATTTAAGTTAGATATATTAACATTTTTTTCTACACTAATCAGTAAATTTTGGCCTGTAATAGCAGGTTAATTATCATTTTTACCAAATTATCGATTAATGTTTATCCGGAGATTTAGTACCTAATAAATGACATGGTTGTATAAATATTCTTTACACCATCTACAACTTAAACTCATGAGAAAAAGGCCATTATTTTCTATTGAATTCACGTAATAAAAAATTTGATGCGTTGAGTACCTTAGACCTAACGTAATTAATCAGCTTAAAGCAGCCGTAGAAATCCAAGGCGAAAGTGGTCTTGAGAGTGTTGAAGTTGAAGCGGTGTACGGATGAGCAGTGTTCAAAGAGGGCGTTGCTAGAATTGTAAAGCGAATCACAGAACAAGCACAGTAACTCTGAGTTCATAGCTTCATCTTCATCTTCTTCGTCTCCGTTTTCGTCTACTTTCCAATCGTCCCAGTTCTGGTCCCTGTCGTCGTCTGAGTTTTCAGCTTCTTCTACTTCCATATACGTGGTATTGGATTCCTCTATCGCCATGGGAAATTAGTCAGTTCGAAGTATGAGATGGTAAAAATGGAGTAATGTATGGAAGTTTGGGGAAAGGGTGAGAAATGAGAATGAAGGAAGTTGTCTTAAACCCTTCAAAACCCTACTCTTTGTTATTTGACTATTTTCTCCTCCTTTAAAAGTCAAACTTAGTTCCAAGTTTCGTAAATATAGGGAAATAGTTTTAGCACCCCAAAATTTTCACAATCTCACTCCAAGTGTTGAATTTTCTTCCCAAAATATTCGATTTTGGCTAAAAACTTTTATTAATTTATCTATATTTATACTATATTAAAAGTACGAATTCTTAGCAAAATATCGTCCGCCTTTTTATCCTTTAAAAATAAATTTTATATTAAATAAAATCGTATTTAATAATTTTTCCTAATATTTATGACTTCTAAATCAACTAAAATTTTATTTATTAAATATTTTCTTATTTAAATTATGTAAAAATATCCTAATATTTAGGACCTTAAGATGAATTAAAACGTTACCTTATATAAATCATTCTCTTATTTTAGCAAAGAAACATAATTTTAGTTATATTATATTAGCAACAACAGTGTTCAAAAGTTATTCATATATTTCAACAAAAATTCACGTTGCATGTTTGAAATTTATTTTTCAAATAAATAAAAAAGGGTTTGAGGTATAATTGATATAACATTTTATTTCCATAATTAAATAGAAGATTGTGAGCACGTAATTTTACCCTAAATAATATTACTCCTAGAAATCCCCAAAAATAGTTTTCTAATTAGTGTAGATTTTTGTAGAATTTTAAAGTATTTTTCTCTATTTTGTTGTTTGCATTTTACTGCATTTATTTGTATTTTTAGTCTAATTAGTAGTATTCCAAATCATGAAAATAACGAAAATTTTATATTTTACTCTTCATATTTTTAAATCTTAATTACATATTAATTGCATTGCCAAAATATAAAATTACAAAAAATACTTTAGTTACGTTGCCTTTCGCATCTTAGGTATATTTAATTGGTTTCTTTTTAGTTAATTGGCATCCGCCCCTTTTTTTACCAAATATATTGGGACTTTGCTACAACTTTCATTCTCAAATTTTGTCGCAATGTCTTTGCCACCCAAACAATTCCTGACATTATTAATCGTACTTACTTGTGCCTCGTCCCTGAAATTCCCAATGCAATAATCTAAAGAACTTTAGACCCATAGGAATATGTAATACTATCTATAAAATAATTACTAAGTTTATTGCTAATCGCATTAAACGAATCCTAGGCAAACTCATTAGCCTATACCAATCGAGTTTCCCTAGGGGAAAACGAGCTTGTGACAATGTCATTATCATCCAAGAAATAATCAATCACTTTCAGAAATCAAGAGGCTCCAAAAGCAAACTCCTACTCAAAATTGACATGGAAAAAGCGTTCGATATATTAGAATGGTCATTCATATTTAGAGCCCTCAATTTCTTTAAATTTCCTCCAAAAATCACTAATCTCATCATGGCCTGCATCTCTACCCCGGAAATAGTTGTTTTGGTGAATGGCTCAAAAATTAATTTCTTTAATCCCACAAGAGGAATTAGACAAGGAGATCCTATATCTCCCTGTATCTTTATCCTATGTATGGAACTTCTCTCTAAATACATTAGTCACCAAGTAGACACTGCACTTTGGAATCCTATCAAATTGAATCATTCATGCCCTCCTCTTTCTCACCTTTTTTTTTCGTGAATGATCTCACCCTAATGGCTAACGCTAACGAAAAATTCATCTGCACAATTCACCAATGCCTCTCCCTTCTTTGTCAATTTTCGTGACAAAAAGTTAATTACTCCAAATCTAAAATAATCTGTTCCAAAAATTGCACTCAATATTCATAAAACCTTGCAGCCACTATCCTTAACGTCAATATTAGTGACAATTTTGGATAGTATCTGAGCTTCCTCATTATAAATCGGCACCCTAAGAATTCAGACTTACGTTACCTTATTGATAACTTGAATAATCGCCTTTCAAATTGATAAACAAATCTACTCTCATTGGCTGGAGAGCTACTCTTATACAAACTACATTGAATGCCCGCCCAAACCACACCATGCAATATTTCCTCCCCTCCTCCTCCTCACCCCCCCAAATTAAAAACGCTTGGACAAAATCCATTCTTTGGGCACTACCCTTTCCTCCAAGAAAATTCATTATATAAAATGGGATATTGTCACTCTTCCTGAATATATTGGAGGTCTTGGCCTCCGTAAATCATCCCGTAAGAACCATTCTCTCTTAGCGAGCCTCGCCCGACGATTATTTACACAACCCTCTCTACTCTGGGCAAACGTTCTCATTAATAGTTATAGTTTCGCTCCAGGGCAAACAATTATTCCTTTATTTGGCGCAACATCTTAGTTGGCTGGAATTTATGCTCTAAAGGCATTGCATGGAATATTTGAAATGGTACATGTGTAGATTTCTGGAACTCAAATTGGCTCCCAATAACCAATCTCTCCGTAGCGTGGTTACTGGACCTTTAACACTACAAGACACTCATCTCGAAGTTAGGGACGTGTGAAATAACACATACTGGGATCTCTCCCGAATTTCTTTTGAACTACCCCATCATATTAGTAACATCATCTAATCCATGGACCTAATGCACACTGATATCATTATAGATACTCCCTTTTGGTTCTTAACCACTAACGGATCATTTTTCACAAAATCAACAATACCCCTTCTTTATCCCCAGCAATGAAAATGATTATACCTCATTCAATTGGATATCGCAGCTTAATATTTTCAATAAAGTAAAGCATTTTCTTTGGAAATGTATGCATAATAGACTCCCTATAAGATCCTACCTCAACCACATTGGCATGCAAATCGACCCCGACTGCACCCTTTGTCGCCAAGAAAATGAAACTATTATCCATATATTCCTCCAATGCCCTTATGCACTACACTTCTGGAATGACATGGGTTTAAACACAAACTTACTAGATACTCTTAACATGCACGGGATGAATGCCTTGAGAGAAACAACTCATCCCATCCTTCTTTACTTATTATCCTGGAATGACTTCTTACCTTTTGCTCTTTGGCTACTGTGGACAAATAGAAACAATAGTGTGTTCAACAGGATCAACAAACCTCTCTCCAGTAACCTAGTATATGCATGCTTTAGAATACAAACACTGTGCCATCACCCCTCCTAATGCCCCCCCATCCCCCTATTCCCTTGAAGTACGTGGGCATCCTTCTCCTACTAATTTTATTAAGCTAAATATTGATGGTGTCTATCTCAACAAGCATAGAAAGGGTGGTATTGGCAGAATATTCAGAATCTCCCAGGTGGAATGGATATTAGGATTTAGCAAAGTTTCCTTTGGTACCACTCCGCTTTCTATGGAGCTCCAAGCCCTTAAATATGGTCTACAATTAGCAACGAAGCACAATTTGATGAACTTAAAAATTGAGACTAATGCTGCAAACATCATCGACCTTCTGGAATCTGACAACTATAACCCTCATAACATATCATTTTTGAATGCAGATACTGGGTGAAGAAGTTGGGCAGTGGTGTGTGCAGGATTTTTTGTAAGCGGTGTCATGATTTTAAATAGTGCACAAATAATAATTCACTATGACAATATTATATTAAAAAATATAGCTAGAATCATATTAATAGAACATAACTCAAGAATATTACTATATATGAGTTTTTATTTTTGTAAATGCATTCAAAACAACCTTATTAGAAATAATACTAAATACTTTTTTTAATATAAACACTAGACAATTATAAAAAACTCATCATTCTTTCGATTTTGCAAATCATTTTTAATTAATTTCAATATTGAGAAAGAGAATGAAAGAAAAAAGAGAGAAACTTACAACAAAAGTCGAATAATTTATCGTTGCTTAAAATAAGCAAACATGACCTTTTTTTTTCCTGAAATTTTCTCCCAAATCAGGAGGATATATAGTGTTTTCATACTTTCCTTCTAGCGTGACTCGAACTCAAGACCTAATGGTCGTAGATGGAGGTGCTTTACCAACTGAGCAAGCATCACTTGTCAGCAAATGTGACTTTTGATCCATTGTTTTAGTGTTATGTTAACGCTTAACAGGTGAATGGCTCAAACCCCAACATGTTTTTTATTTGTAAATGAGGCTCAAAAATTATTGTTGTATAAAATATGTAAATGTGACTTCTAATCCATTGTTTTAGTATTATGTTAATGCTTAAGAGGCCAATGGTTCAAACCCCAACATGTTTTTAATTGTAGATGAGGCTAAAAAATGTTAAAGCAAAAAATAAAGCTAGACAGCGTCGAACTTGTGACCTCCCTTAGGAGGCTGAAGCTCCTGACAAAATGAGCCGCCCAGCACTTCTTCTCAAGTGGTGTCACTTTATTGAATTTAACCTTTATTTTTCTTTTGGATTTTAATTATACATACATATTTAATAAAAAATTTTGACCAAGTGGTGTCACGTGACACCGCTTGGGCTAAGGTGGATCCGCCCCTGAGTTGGAAAATTCACTAATCCACCATATCTACCGTGAAAAAAATCAAGTGGCACATGAACTAGCAAAGCAGGCATTCAATCAGTCCAACGTCTACTACTCAACTGTCTACTTACAAATGCTATAATCGTCGAAGGACTAGTTATGTCAGATTCCGACGACACTACTACTACTAGAACAATAAGAACTTATATAATATTTTGAATAATTAGGCATTGTTGGACATCCTGCCTCTACTAGTTTAGTTGCCATTAGTCTAGCAAGTCGTAGTACTCTATCTACGCTAGAAACTAGTCCAACAGGGACCTCCTTTTGTAATAACACTTAATATTATATAATATTTTCTGTCTCCCAAAAAAAAAAGATAAAATAGATAAAGAGGTTGATTTTGCAAAATTAGGCTTTAATTAGAAATTTTAAATTAAGTGATTAATTTTGAAAATCAAAACAAAAGAAAAGAGGGGTTGTTTGATACTAAGTGCATTGGGCCAAGCCTTAAGCCCAATCCCTTGAAAATAATCTGCCCAAGCCTGTTGCCTAGTCTACACACCCTTAAAGAACTTCCTAAATGACGCTGTTTCGGTTATAATTGATCCTAGCCCTTCATCTCCTTTAATCCAAGGGCCAAGAACTGACCATTCCTTCTTCTAAAACTGTCTCAGAGACTGACCCCCCTATCCCAAAGACCTTATCACTTGCTCTCTCTACACTCCACCTCTCACCACCGTCGGCCGCCTGCCGAAAATCGCCCGCGGCGGTGGACCACCACCAAATCACCCTAATTTTTCACCACATAATCTACAAAACTCCTAGTTTCGCCCTTTCCTGATTATTCGATATTCTCAAATCGTTTTGACCTAAAACTTACGCTAATCGATTGTTCTTACGTTGGTTTTGGCTTATTCCGAAGCCACCGGATTTTGTCCAACCGATCGTTGATCGGTCAGAGCTCTCTGAAAATCTTGCTTTTGTTCCATTTTAAGCTTCGATTAGGTATGTCTCCTCCCCTCGTCATTCTTCTATTTTCAGATTAGAGTAATGCATTTATTTAAATTGATGTTTGTTGAAATTGGAGTTTGACTCTCTCATCTCCTTTGGGTTAAATAGTTCCGGCTAATCACATATTGAATTGAGTTTACTTGATAGAATTGCTTAGAGTTTCTAAGTTTATTTGCTTTATTTACCTTCGTTATTGCTTGTATTGTTAAATTTCAGTCGAATTTTAGAAAGGTTTGGGCCTGTTTTTACAAGTAGGCCCATTGAATTTGAGGTTCCAAGTAAGGAAGAGAGAGAACATGGATCACGGGCCTTTTGGCTTGAGGCCCGAAAGGGGCTGTTAATTAAGTAAAGAGATCAGATATTTAGGGGTGAGGGAGTAATAAATAGAGTTTAGAGGGGGGGGG
>MCJB01027071.1:0-30087 GCA_002018475.1 Nicotiana obtusifolia | reverse complement strand
GGGGGGGGGGGGGGGGGAAGAAAAGAGATAACAGCAAAAGATGCGGAAAGTTATTATAAAGGCAGTACATTCACTCTGCATTCAGACACGCATATACTCATTCACTTTCTCTCGTTTGCATTCACTGATTTATTCTCTCATCTGCATACTCACTCACATTCTCTCACTCACGCAATACACAACTTAGAATTTCACTTACCATAGAAAATTTCTGAGTTTCAAATTCTGATTTTCAAATTCTGAATTTCAGATTTGAAAAATTACAAAAAGTTTCAAAACCAAAACAAAAAAAACCAAACAGAAGAAGTAAAGAGAGGATCCCAGAACTGTTTGAAGTTGCTAGTTATTTTCTGGGTTTCCAAAGTTGTAGAGGTGTTGAAATTATTGTTGCTCTTGCTGAAATCAGTAGTTGAACTCCGTTCTTGGTGTGTTCAGCCTTTATTTGGTTTATCTTATCATTCTCCTTGCTCGGTTAGGTCAGTTCAACTCTCCTTATACTTATGGCATCAGTGAATGATCAAAATTACTAATCGTTTGCCTGACACTATTGTTCTGTTAAAATTCTGCATTTTGTTACTCTCATATGTGATAATTGTGTTTGAATATACCATATAACAGTCTAGAATGTGTGCAATCGTTCATATTGATATGATTTGAAACCCGATCTGATATTAGATGTTAGCCTAGATTAGATTAATCTCTTCGCTAAAATCACCTCAGGTTTCCTACATGCACTTAAACTTGAATCTGACCTTAGGGAAAATGAAAATATAGGGAAGCATGCTGAATATGAGATAGTGTATAACGTTCTATTTGGACAATGAATTTTGCGACTGCATAGTTTAAACATAGTGTAATGGAAGTTCAAGGATGACTGTAATTTATTAGAATGGTTATTTGTGTAGTATTGAAATGATGTGTAAATCCCTGTTGTATTAATCTGTTATAATTAAGTGTAGATTTTGGATGATTTCATAATAATAATTGAGGCCATGGGAAAAGGTTGGTTCTGAAAATATGTTTCCTTCGTGTCTTGCCTTTTTGGGCATGATAGTAACAGGCCTGTTTAGGGGCTTTCTGATAGTTTCGAGTACCCCGGCTCAGTTAATGAGAGCCTACCTATGACCCAATTGGGCCAATTCTGTCAGGCTCAGTCATATTGTCGCTAAGGCTCTAACTGCGCCAATTTGTGAATCCAATAGCAGTAGCAGAATAGCTATATTTGTCTTCCGTTACTGAAGCCCATTAAATCCGTAATTGTTAATCATGTGATAAAGCTAACATTGGTCTTTGCAAAAGCAGAATGTTGGACTCATTTAAATCACTTGGAAAACTTTAAAGTCCACCGCTCCTAATAATGAATTTTATAATCTTGGACCTCCACGATAATCTCAAGCTAAGGAGATAAAGAACTTATAAAAAATCCTAGTTTGCTTTAGGCACGCTTTATAAATATTATTGTGATTATGGGTACGGTTCCCGTGGCATAGTCATGATACATAACCCCAAAATTCGAGTGCACACTTGTGTGACTTGCACAACTTCAAAGTAATTATAAAATAAATATATTGTGAATTGCGGGTGCGTTTCACGTAGTACGATTCGCGATGTGTATAAAATAAATAAGTGTGCGACATCGTAACTTGTCTAAAATAATTCCATAATGACTTAAAATGTAAAATAAAAGCGATAAAAGGTAAAAACGCACATAGGTCTAAAACACGTAATAATCAGATAATTGAGCCGAGTATAATTGTAAAGCGACCATGCTAAAACCACGGAATTCGGGAGTGCCTCACACCTTCTCCCGGGTTAACAAAATTCCTTACCCGATCTTCTGTGTTCGCGGACTGTAAAACAAAGTCAAATTTCCTTGATTTGGGATTTTAAATAAATGGCGACTTGGGACGCTGTAAATAATTATTCTAAGTGGCGACTATCTAAAAGCCAAATAAACTAATCTCATTTTAATAATGTCACTTAAATTGAAAAACTCTTTTTCCTGAAAAAGGAGGTGTAACAGCTTTGGCGACTCTTCTGGGGAACAAGAACCCAGAACTTCTCGTTTAGGGTTCAAAATTCGAGCTTGACAACTTTTGTACTTGGCTAATTGTGATTGTTTGATATTACTTGTTTGAGCCTAATGTGCTAATTGCTGCTTTTACCGCTTTGATATTGCCGTGAACTACATATAAAAATGTTACACCACCACCCTTCTTCTCTTTGAGTCTTCTAAATCTTCTGGGAAGCGCACACTGGCATGACTTCTTTTCTGTTAGAGTGTCACACCCACGAGGATTGGATCAGTGACGAGGTTGGATAGCCTTTTGGTTGCCGGTACGTTCTCCCCCTCCCCCTCCCCGGCTCGAGCCGTCCGCTCGGGTAAGCCAGGTCTAGATCTTCACACCTTTAAGGTTTAAACTTAGAAGAACATAACCTCATGCAGGATCCCTAGTAGGTATGCTTGTTTGCATCACGTGCCTTTGACTTTGGGGACTCAACACAGGGGTTTGGTCCGTGTAAGACAGATGCACCCAAAATTAAAAGACCATCCTGATGTATTTTACATGCTACTTGTGCATTTATTTGTTTCGGCTTGCATGTTGACCGGCTTCTAGAATAGGGAAAGGATACCAAGAAAAAACAGGAGTGAGAGGTAGGAGAGAGAAAATTGACTCGGTTCATGAAAATCCCGATATTTATAAAAAAAAAACGAAAGAAAGATCATGAAACTCTGCTGAATTTTCAAAAGGTTGTTACAAAATAAGCCAATTTTTTCAAAGGTGTCATCTCCTCCCCCCCCCGGTTTTGAAAAACCGACCAAACCATAGGTCTGATTCTCACTGGATGTGAGATACGTGGGCAACTTTCATCAGGTTTGGCGGTGCCGGTTTCCGACAACTTGCTAAATTCCCCAATTTTCAAAAAATCCAAAAATATATTCATTTTCTTAATTTTTTCTTTAGAAGTCTTTCTTTAGAAAATCCCAAAATTTGTATTTAAACCCAAAATATTTTTCTTCTTTTCCGAAGTCTTTCATTAAAAAAAAATTAAAATCCATAAATATGTCTTTCTCTTTCTTAGAAGTCTATCTGCCAAAATTTTTTAAAAAAATCAAAAACCAAAAAGCCAAGATATTCTCTTTCTTCTTTAGAAGATTTCCTTTCGTAAATTTAATAAAAATTTGAAAAATTGATGCCCAAAATTTTTTTCTCTTTTCTTCAGAAGTTTGCTTTCAGAAATTGAAAAAACTTAAAAATCCAAAATATTTTCTTAGAGGTCTTTCTTTCGAAAAATTCAAAGGCATTCTAGAAATATTTTCCTTTTTCTTTAAGAGGTCCTTTCGAAAAACAATTTTTTTTGAAATTTAAATCCAAAATATTTTCCTTGTTAGGAGCTTTTGTGGCATTGATTTTCATATTAAAAAAAAAAAGAGAAAAAGAAAAAAATGATTAATAAATTAGAAAAAGAGTTAGCTCATTTACTTTGTTCTTTGTATCCTTGAACTACGTAATGGTTTGATTCATGCGGCATCATGATACGTAGGCAGAACCCATCGGATGCGATGATAGCCATAAATAAAACTGAGCGAAAAATCAACAAAAAGAGAAAATTGAGAGAAAAACAAATAAAAAGAAAAGAAAATAAAGAGTGACAAAATAGGAGGAAAAAATCAAGAATGATGAGATCAAAAATAAAAAGAGCTTTAAAACCAACAAAGAGCCATAAATGGAAGAAAATAGTACAAATATTTAAAAGCCGGGATGAAACACACGACCGTTGCAAACACATGCTAGCGTTTAACTGTTTAGGTGCATTGCATCCCAACGTGTAATTTCTTATCTGTTAAATGTCTCAAAACTAGTAAGGTTGTTGTGTGTGCAATTTAGCCAGGTTCTATTCTGGTGGTTGGTTTTGTTGGTAATCTACCTTCCCATCCTTATTTCACAAGATCTAAAGGAAAGGTTCTAATGGCCTCCCGAAGAAATCTACCAATTATCAACCTTGAGGATAGCCCGGCACTGGCTATTACATAGCCAGAATCAGTAACTGCTGAAGAGAATAGGATGTTGCGTCTCCGCATGTTGGAAATGTGGGACGCCTGGTCTAATAGTAGGCAACCGTAGAGTGCAATCCCTGGGTTCCATGAGTTGATCCCAAGGTCAGGTAGGGCTGCCAACGTCCCTATGTCCAACTCGTCTGCGGTTACCCTCTATTGTCGTCTAACGGTCCTGGCATGCCTTCTGTGGTTCACCCCCAGGCGCCGGTTTCCAGGGCACCTCCAGTATTGTTCTCTGCAGCGCCTGTCTTCACCACGACGCAACCAACTGTGCCCAGGCCGTGTTTTAAACCGCCGACTTTCACATCAGGGCCTACAATTTCAACCAGACATGACCTATGTCACTCCGGACTCATATACTCAACCTCCACAGTATGATTTCTGGCTGAACCGGAAAGAATAGTCAATAATCCTGAGCAAGAAGAAATGGCTCGAAAAATAAAAAGCTTGGAGCAGAGTTTAAAGAACATGCATGGCCTGAGTGGCTAAAAGAGCGTCTCCTACTCTGACTTGTGTATGTTTCCCCATGTCCATTTGCCAGCTGGTTTCAAAACGGCAAAGTTTGAAAAGTACGACGGGTAACCCGATGCTCATTTGAAAAGGTATTGTAACCAGCATAGGGGCACTGATGGAAAAGAGGGGTTGTTAATGGTCTAATTTTGGAGAAAGCCTCACCGGAATTGCTTGCGAGTGGTACATTGATCAAGAAATTACTCATTGGCATGCGTGGGACGATTTGGCCTGAGATTTTGTCCGCAGTTCCAGTATAATGTGGACATCGCTCCCAACAGAAACTCTTTGTCCAATTTGAAAAAGAAAACCGCAGAAAGTTTCCGTGAACATGTTGTCAAATGGCGTGAGCAAGCCGTCGGGGGAGGGGGGGGGAGGGTTGAACGTGGAGGCTGTTCTTATTTACGGAGGAGTTTGGATTAGCTCCTCCTGATCGTCTCCAATGGACGAAACAAAAATGATTACGGTCTTCCTACAAGCCCAAGAGGCAGAGTACTTCCAGAACATGATATCCCCTATGGGTAAGCAATTCGCTGAGGCTATCAAAATTGGGGAGATGGTCGAAAACGGTTTAAAAATGGGTCGAAACTTAAGTCAGACCACCTTCAAGGCAAAATCAAAGGGCGTTCAGAACGGCTCGGGGGGTTCGGTGAACAGAAACAGGAGAGAAGAGGGAGCCATGATAGCCGAGCTCGAAGGAGGCGCGGAGGTCATTCAACCAATCATATATTGCCGTCTAGAACCCCACAACATTATTACCCTCATCATGATGTTGCATACGTCATGGCATCGCCTCACTATAAGGTGATGAACGCACAACCTTACCCACGGCCACATCATTATCCACAAAACCGAGCTCCACCTCCAAAAATGCCCGTCCCTACCAAGCTCCATATAATCCCCAATAAAATATTCCGCAGCCAGTGGCCCCGAACCGGCCAAACCCCGAATTCCCCTCGCACTGAGCTGATGCTAGATGTGAATACCACTCCGGAGCAGTGGGACATGATATTGAAGATTGTTGGACTCTCAAAGGAGTAGTGGAGGACCTCATTGAGGTCAAGTCAATAGTTCTTAGGGAAGAAGAGGCCCCAAATGTGACGAGCAATTGCCTACTCACAATATTGGGTCAGTCATTGGAATGATTTGTGATGATGAGGAATTTGATCCAGCACTGAAAATCATAACAGCCATTGCTGCGGCAGAAGGCAAACCTAAAACGGTCGCGAAACCATGAAGAGTTCCCTGTTAGATGGGAGTATCGGTAGCCGGTTTTGCTATCAAAACTGCGTCCGAATTATTTCAGGTTGTAATCCGGATGTTTTACTTTTATTGTCTTACTTTTCAATGTTAGCCCTTTTATCTTTTAAAAGTCAAATAAATGAATATTTCATCGTCCATGTCTCTTTTCTTAATCTTGTCATGTGCTCTTATTCTTTTTTCATTTCTGTTAAATTAAGATTTTAATAACATGAAATGCTTTGGGACTTCATGCCTAGATCCTAAATGGTGTCAGACTTTGAAATAATGTATCAGGAAGCAGAATGCAATGAAGATACGGTTAAGGAAATAAATCAGAGAATCAGAACAGTGAGAATGAGTCTAAGCCAAGTCTGAATGAAACTTGCAGAAGTTGAAATTCCCTCTCTTCGGATCATTGTCGAAGCCGAGATTGAGGATGAAGAATGGTTCAAGACCCGGTTGGAACAATTAACTTTGATTGATGAAAAGTGATTGGCCGCAGTTTGTCACGGGCAGTTATACTAACAAAGAATTGTCAGTGCCTACAACAATAAAGTGCGGCCAGGAAATTTGAAGTGGGACAACTCGTTCTGAGATATATCCTCCCACATCATAAAGAAGCTAAAGGAAAATTGGCTCCAAATTGGAAAGGTCCATACATTATAATGAGAGTACTGCCAAAAGAGAGCGTTGTACCCGGAAACAACTGTCAACGCAGATGCAGTCAAAAGGTACTATGTTTGACCCTCTATGTAGCATTAATGTTCTCAGGTTGGAATGAAAAAGGCTTTTATTCTCGCTACCCAAACACCGGTAATCCTATTTGCCAACCTTTTGAGCCAGTTACCTTTCTTTGATTACCCTCTTTGGAACCTGAAGGTTTTATTGAAAAAACAAAAGGAAAAAAAAAAGAAAAAGAAGAAGAAGAAGAAGAAGAAGAAGGAAAAAGGAAAAGGAAAAAGAGAAGACATAAAAAAAGAGGAAGAAAGAAAAGAAAATAAAACAAAAATCAAAACAAGTTCAAGTTAATTGAACTACGTTCGACCTGATTCTGGAAGGATACGTAGGCTGCTTCACTCTGGGGTTCGATTGCACCAAACAAAAACATCCACATTCCCCAACAGTGAAAATTGGGGTAGAAGTTATAATGGTTCGGCGATGATTTCGTCCGAAAGGTTCCAAAATTATAATCCAATCCAAATTCTTTTTAATCAAATCCTTTTCAAGTCCTTCCGATCAATCGGCGAGAACGTTTGACGAGCTGAAAAAATATCACAAAATTAATACTCGCTAGCCAAAGATAGTGTAGTTAAATTATCGTCTCCACAGGGATTGGATTTAAATAGTGTTTGAATAATCTTCAGTTGATTACTATCCAGGAAAATTAACACTTGATTCGATGACTATTACTACGATTAAACTACTAAAATTTAAGCAATTAAAAAATGATCACAAAAGACAGAGGATGAGCAACGACGAAATATCAATGAGAGAAATAAGGTAATTAACTAGACAGGTGCAAGAAAACTGACTCGGGATCCAATTCTTGAGTTAGTTCACTTTATAATACTGTTGATTCTCAGGAATTCAACATATAATTAGATTACACTTGAAGTCGATGTTCCTCTTTCGATTAAACGTTAATTTCAGTAATTAATCCAATTGAAGCACGGTAAATCATTGCAATAATAAAATGATGGTTATGATCTAAAGGGTAACTTCTCACGAATATTTCCCTATTTCTAGTTCGATTCATAATTCAAGAGACTCTTTCGATTAACTATTTGAATCACGAATTTAAACTAGTGCATAAGATGTAAAGAAATTCAATATTAAACTACTCTTTTGATTAAGCAAAATAGTAAATAACTCCATAACTGGAATTAAAACTCCATCAATTAATTTTAACAATTGTCAAGAATCGAATCACTAACCAAGTTATCAAAATACTGTATCTGTCAAGACTCTAATGGAATTTACTCCATAGCAATGGAAAAATTCATCTCAATAAGGTTTAAGAACAAAGAAAACATCAATGCTAATGAGTCGATACAAACTCCCATATTGCACCAATTGTTGATTGAAATCTTGATGAATTCGTGAGTCTTCTTGCCTTGGTTTATTCTCCATCGTTCGTAGGTCCAAAAGTCCTCTAAAAATCGTATTTTTGATATATTTATACCATGTAGAAACAAGACCGGACAAAACTATCCTTTCCTAGCCGAAGTAGGAAATTACTCTGACAATTTTGTACATCTGCCCCGCGCCCCGCGCTGCGCCATGCGGCGCGCTTGTGAGGAAATTCAGAGAGTTTGCAAAGAAACATGTCAGACTAAATTTGCACTGATCCACTTTTTGACATCCAGACTCGATGCTCGACCCCCGAACGTGGTCCCCACTTAATTTCTTGGGCTTCTACTCAGATTTCAAAGCTCCAACTTGTTCGATTTAGCTCCAAATTACCTTAATAGCTCGCGATTATTTCGTTTAAGGCATAAAACATGTAATAAGTGTAATTCACTATCATTTTAGCTCAAACACGCGTAAAATGCAGTAATTAGAGTGCAATACTATGGCTAAAACATGGGTTTCTAGCCTACCATCAACACCTCACACTTAGACCGTTGCTCGTCCTCGAGCAATCAAGCTACACTTGACATAGGGACGACCTCTTCATCAAATAATTTCCCTAACACTTCATGCCAAGAATATTTAAAATACACTAAGCACCATATCATAACATCCTAACCTCAAGACTCAATTCAAAAGCACCACACATTTTTCACAACTTGCTCACTTACTCTAAACAGAGGTTAAAGAATTTACCTTATCTTCACAAGTCATGTGCCCTCACATAAACAATAGAGAATAGTTCCACACACAATAAAATTCAAAAACAAATAGGAACTCAAGATAGAAAGAATTCACTCTCTCAGAAATAAAATTCACGTGCCACAGAGAATGTACCATAGGCTTGCCCGTAGTGTAATACTCTACTAATTGAGCTCATTCAGTCAAGGATCAAGTAAGACTTAATTTTGGTTGTAATGTAGGTTTGCGGGACGGGTAGGATACATATGGATATAATGATTACACCTATCTGAGCACTTTAATACATATATATTAACAATTCAAACCCCACACTTGTGTTGAACCAAATCCCAACTTTCACAACATAATAACCTCAGGCTCCCAATTTCTTTAAGCATAGACAAAGCAAGAGTTACCACTAGCAAGGAATAATTTTATTTATAATATAACAAACACCAACATTTTTCTTTCTCTTTTTTTTTGCAATTCCCTACAAGTAGCTCTCACAAAATTTTCAAACAGTGCACCTTTCTCCTTTTCTATAGTTCCACTTAAAAACTCAACCATACCTCCACTTAGCTTTTAACAAACTCATAATTATTTTAAGTGCTCATGAGAGATAAAAGTTTCAAATAAATGGTCAATTCAACAAATGGGTCAGACTTGTAGTGTGGTTGCCAAAGAAAATAGGATTACAAGCTCAAAAGGGTTAACTATAATACAAAATAATTAGGCGGGTCACATACATATAATTGGCTCACAAAGAAATGCCTATATCACTTTCTAGACTGAACAAAACTACTACTTTGCTTTGCAAACACACGGGGCAAGTTCTAGACATCAACTGGCATGCACGAAATATCAACAAATCCTCACACACACCATGACACATACTCACTTAGGATCAGATTTATCTCGACTCTCTAATCAAAGCAGTTAAGCACAATCACAATCAAACAAATTAAGGTACTTATACATGAGTCAAGAACTGAGCCTAGATGTCAAAACTAAGGCACTCACCACTCTCAAGGCATATGCAATCAAGGAAAATTGCTTCAAATTAGCACTGTGACTCAAGATTTTTTATTCTTATAAAACAAAAAATTAACTACACCCGGTTCAATGAAAACCCTTTGAAAAGAACCGCAAGGGGGAATTGTTACACTACCTAAGAAAGTAAAATAAACTAAAATAAAAAACATATTTTTGGATTTTCAATTTTTTTTTGTATTTTTCTCGTTCGACTTCAAATCCCTCAAGAAGCCAGTCGACGAAATCCATCATTGGGAAAAGTCGAATCTAAACAATTAATTACTAAATATTATAGGCCGATAGAATTTAGAGTTATGATTACAGACCATATTGTCTAGGAAAGCAAGAGACAAATCAAACAAAACCAACTAGCAAATAAAAAACAAATACAAACACAAACAAATAGGAGCACCCCCACCCCGCACTTAAGAAATTGCATTGTCCCCAATGCAAAAACAATAGAAACAAGAGTGAAAAGGTATCTCTCTGAGGCATGTGGCCTACTCCTCATCAACACCCTCGAAGGTGCGCAGGTACTCCTCATCATTGGAGGGAAAAGAGTTTGCGTCCTCATCTGTCAGCATCTATGCTCCATAGGCCGCCCAACAAGTGCTGAGTGACCCCGGAGAGGGGATGGTCCTCTTACAGCTCTGCCAAGCCCGTCTCCCCCCGAGCAGCACGAAGGCGCGTATCAACAAATAGCAGTTACAATGTCTCCTCAACACGAATAAATCTCTGATCTGTAGGAACAACAACAGTGGGGNGGGGGGGGAGGGTCTGTCACAGTTGTGACATCAAAGGCTTAAGAGGCCGCAGAACTAGAATTGTCTTATCATAATGGTACTCCTTCTCCACATGGTGCGTCCGCAGAAGCCGCGTGACCATGCTCGGGAAGTACAGGCGGCGGGCCCCAAGTGGTCGTACTCGAGCCATATGCTCAAGCATTATCTTACCAAGATCGAACTTCTTCCGAGTCAAGATAGCATAAATGAGACACACTTTTAACTGGGAGATGTTAGTGTTATTCTGGGTAGGCATGATCTTTGCATTAATCAACCGGAGAATGACTATGGCGGGACACTGGAAGTTGCACTTCTTCATCTCTTTGTGGAACTCATTAGCATCTCGCGTCTATGTGGCAAGAGAACCTGTGCCACATTGTTGGCGTCTAATATCAGGATAGGAGTGCTGACGCAGCAACCTAAGGAACAACTTGTGCGTGTGCTCTGTAAACCCCATGATTTGATTTATTACCCGTGATGAAAAGGGAATCATCTTGCCTCTCACCTCTACTTCATACACCACATCTAAACTGGCCTCAGGTTGGTAGTTAGCATAGAACTCCTTGACCATGTTCACGTTCACCGGTTCACCGGGATGGAACAAGCTTTCAAAACCCAGGTATCTGATGTTGTTGTAAATCCCCAAGTACTTCCTGGCTAGCTTACCATCATTGATACCAACTTTCGGGTCGGGACTCACCACCGGAACAAAGGTCTGGTACCACATCCCTGCATGAGCTGGCACAGCCTGGATGCCATATTTGCAGCCTGGTACTACATCTGTATCTAGATCAATGCACTCCTCTTCCTCCTCTACTGGGGCGGGGGGAGGTGCCCGCCTACCTCCTCGACGGTTACTAGAGGCAACCTTGGAGGAACCTGTGTTAGAACATTTGCTAGGACGGCGAGACATTGTACCTGCACAAGACTAACAACATTAGCCATAACACTTAAAAAAAATACAAGACCAAACGGGGTAACCACCCTACACTTATGTTGGCATGTTCACAAGTACAATGTGTATCGAGGGCTCAGACTACCCCGTTGAAAGCACGCCACTAGTAATCAACAACCCACCCAACCACCGACATAATATTACAATCAACATAACCACGGACTACACTAGTGTAAAATACAAAATTAAGAAGCTAAACTAGTAACTAAGAAAAGATGAATAAGAAGTTAGTCTAATTTACCACTAACAAAATAAAGAAGTTACAATACAACACTACACAAGTACTTAGCATGAATCAGACACTCCAATTAGTACCTGGCAACACATTAGTATGTGATGGTCAATCGATTAGCACTCGGGACTAACACGTTAAAGTTTTACAACATAAGAACATGACCTCCCACCCCATACTTATCATCAAACATCACAATATCTCATAACAAATTTTCTCTAATTAAGCACAACTTCACCTTTTATGTCGCTGGGGCATTTTATCAAACACATTGTATTCATCAGGTTCAACTCATAGTTTCAGCTTCAATTGGTCTAGGACCACTACACAACAACACCAATCAACCTCCCAACAACAACCACAACACCACCACAATGTAAAGATAGCACAAAGTGCTCCAATTCTTCACAAAACACCCTCTAATTTTCAGCCATTTTGGCACCCCCTCCAAATTTCATCACAAAATAATTCCAACACCATGAAAACACACCAAAATTACCCACAATCATAAGAATAATGAAACCCTACAAGTTTATGCATAATTTTTGGCAAAACTAGAAGAAAAATAGCTAAAAAATTAGCAAAAATAAACTACCTAGGGTTAGGGGGAATTTAACTAAAGTTAACTAAAATACTACAATTAAATACAAAAAAGAGAGAGAAGAGATGAGAGGAGGGACTTAACTTGATGAGTGATAAATGTGAGTGGAAGAAATTTGAAGAAGAAGAAAAATGGGGGAATTGGGGGTGAGTTAGAGAGGAGAGATTCGAGAGAGAGAAGGGCGGGGGGAAGGGGGGGGGGGTTAAAGTAAAAGAGTCGTCTGCTTTTTTCTTTTTCTTTTTTTAAATTAAAACTGGCCAAAAATTACACTACCGCATCGCTGGGTGCGGCGCGGCAGTGGAGAAGTTCAAAGGCTCAACTTCCTGTCAGAAACAACCCCTTGCCTAGCGCGGCGCCCCATGCGGCACGCCAGGCCACTTTTCTCAGAGTTTTAATTTTTTTTTCCATTTTTTAACCCCCAGTGTGCACCTCAACTCTATTATGTATTTATTTTGTATCCAAATCATGCTTATACCAGTCCAAACACGTACCAAAACTCCTAATCTCTAATAATCTTAATCTACAATTATCTAAACTATTCTACAAAAGCAAGAAAAAAGGTTAGAAATAGTTTTGAGTTATTGTCGTCATCTTGACTTCGTCACTTAGGCTCATTTAATCACGATGCTAGAGGATTAATTGCCTAATCTTCCAACAAGGTACAGTTTCAACCTGTGACCATTCATATCTTGGATCTCAATGGCATTATACGACGAGACATGTTTCAGCACATACGGACATGTCCATCTTGACTTGAATTTTTTGGGGAACAACCTAAGTCTATTATTGTGTAGTAAGACTTTGTCCCCTTCATGAAACTCCTTTGGCTTAATCAGACGATCATGCCACCTTCTTGTCTTTTCCTTGAAAATTCACGCATTTTCATATGCGTCCAGTCTAAACTCTTCCAATTCGTTCATCTGCGCCAACCTGTGTTCACCTGCAAGACTAAGATCAAGATTAAACATCTTAATTGCTCAATAAGCTTTATGTTCTATCTCTATAGGTAGATGACACGATTTTCCATACACTAATTTGAATGGCAAAGTACCTATGATTGTTTTGAACGTAGTTTTATACGCCCATAGAGCTTCATCCAACTTTATAGACCAATCTTTACGAGAAGCACTAACCATCTTTTAAAGAATTCGTTTAAGTTCAAGGTTAGCCACTTTAACTTGCCCACTAGTTTGGGCATGGTACGGGGTTCCTGTTTTGTTTGTGACCCCATACTTAGACAACAAAGCAACTAACTGCTTGTTCAGAAAGTGCGACCCATTGTCACTAATAATCACTCGAGGTGTCCCAAAGCGGGTAGAGATATTCTTCCGTAAGAACTCACACACCACCCGAGCATCATTGGTCCTAGTAGGGATTGCTTCGACCTATTTAGAGACGTAGTCAATGGCTACTAGGATATACTCATATGAATGAGACGATGGGAACGGGCCCATGAAGTCAATGCCCCAAACACCAAAAATTTCATCCCTCTTGCTAATGTTACCTGCCCTTTGACACTTGTCACATGCAGCTATATATGTTCGTGCGTCTTTGTACAAAGTAGGCCAATAGAAACCGGCTTCCATGACCTTTGTTGCAGTGCGATTTCCACTATAGTGTCCTCCAGCTTTTCCATCATGGCAATGAGAAAGAATGCTTGTCATCTCTCCTTCAGGAACACACCTTCAAATCACACCAACTGCACACAGTTTATACAAGAAAGGGTCATTCCAAAAATAAATTTTTACCTCACCTTGAAGCTTCCTTCCTTGATCACGAGGCAACCATCCACCAGCCAAAATCTGCGACTTGATTTTCTGTGCCATTCCTATCCTTGATCTCCAAGTCAAAATCTTGGAGCAATAACACCCACCGCATCAGACGCGGTTTGGACTCCTTACTCAAAAAGGTATTTCAAGGCTGAGTGATCAATGTGTACAATCACTTTACTCCCCACCAGATATGATCTACACTTGTCAAAAGCAAAGACCACAATAAAGAACTCTTTCTCAGTAGTGGCATAGTTGACTTAAGCATTATTCAACGTCCTGCTTGCATAGTAGATGGGCCTAAACATCCTTTCTTTTCTTTACCCCAGAATTGCCCCCACAGCTACATCACTGGTATGACATATTATCTCAAATGGGTGGCTCCAATCAGGTATTACCAGAATAGGAGCACTCACAAGCTTTTCATTTATCAATTCGAATACTCTTAAGCACTCCACAGTGAAAACAAACTTGATATCTTTCGCTAGCAATGCAGTTAATGGCTTGGTAATACTGGAATTTTTTTTGATGAACCTCCTATAGAACTCAGCATGTCCTAAGAAACTCCTCATGCTCTTCACAGAAGTCAGTGGATGGAGCCTAGCAATTACATCAACCTTATCTCTATCAACTTCAATTCCATGTGCAGTCACTTTGTGGCCCAGGACGATTCCCTCCTTCACCATGAAGTGGCACTTCTTCCAGTTAAGAACCAAGTGAGGGGCTTCACAACGTTCAAGCACAAGCTCCAGATTCTTCAAGCAATCCTCAAAGTCATCACCAAAGAGGGTGAAATCATCCATGAATACCTCTAGACACTTCCCATTTAAATCGTATTGACATCATGCACCTCTGAAAAATGGCAGGTGCGTTACACAACCTAAATGGCATCCTCCTATAAGCAAAAATACCTAACGGGCAAGTAAATGTGGTCTTCTCAACATCTTTTAGGGCAATGAGTATCTGATTGTAGTCTGAGTACCCATCCAAGAAATAATAGCGTCCATGTCCAGCCACTTTCTCGAGCATTTGATCAATAAAGGGAAGTGGAAAGTGGTCCTTCCTTGTTGCATCATTCAGCCTTCTATAATTAATGCACATTCTTCATCCAGTGACTATTCTTGTGGGGATCAATTTATTGTCTTCATTCTTCACAACTGTCATGCCCCCCGTTTTAGATACAATTTGCACTGGACTAATCCACTGGCTATAAGAGATAGGGAAATCACTCTCGCATCTAGCAATTTGATGATCTCCTTGTGCACTACCTTCTCTAAATTTTTGTTCAACTTGCGTTGGGGATGCACCACTGGCTTGCTATTTCTTCCAACAGAATTTGGTGCATGCAAATGGCTGGACCGATTCCTTCAATATCAGCTATACTCCAGCCAATGGCTTCTTGTGCTTTTTCAGCAGCTCCACCAGCTTTTGCTCATGTGTACTTGTCAAGTAAGCAGAAATAATGATAGAAAAATTATTAGTTTCAAGAAAAGCATATTTTAAATGAGTAGGGAGGACTTTCAATTTCGCACTAGGCTTAGAAGCCTCCTCTTTTAGTTCCTCCTTGTGAACCATTTGATCCTCAGGTCAAGAGCTTCATCCTCTTTTTTTATTTCAGGATCTTCATCCTTCACTGTGCTAGACTGAGTAATACATCTCTCTAGAGTATCCCCCATAAGCTTGTCAAACTTGTATTTTTCAACCAGTTCCCAACAATATCTAGCTTGAAGCACAAGTAGGAAGACGCCTCATCACCGGGGTATTTCATCATCCTCTTGTGGCTGGTATTCACTTCGGGTCTAGCTTTCACCACTAGGTCAGCCAATGTTTTGCCACTTCTCAGAGATACAACTTTGATTGCTTCCTTTGGGTTCTTTTCAGTGTCAGAAGGTAAAGTCCCAAGAGCCCTCTCAGATAACAAATTTGCAATCTGTCCCAACTGTCTTTCTAAATTCTGGATGACTGTGCCCTGCTCTCGAATGGTTGTGCCTTGAGTCTCAAATTTTTCATCTGATTTGTTGATGAATGCCTTTATAAAATCTTCCATACTAGACGGATTGACTGTTGTGGCTGGTATTGCTGCCTCTACTGGTTCTGAAAACCTGGTGGTCCTTGACCCTGGGGTTTGGGATTATTTTGCTGCCATGAGTTCAAACTCCTACTAAGTGAACTCCACGAAAAACCTGGATGTCTTTGACCCATAGCATTATAGTTTTTCCCACCTTGCTAGTTTCCTCTATTATAGTTCCCCACAGCTTTGACTTCCTCAGTTGAAGCTTGACATTCATGTGTAGGGTGTCCCATTCCACAAAAGTCACATGCTGCTTGAGGCTCACTCTATACCTTGGTCAATGTCAGTTTTCTTGTCTCCTTGGCCATAGTGTCTAGCTAGGCTTGCATGGATGTGTTAAAGTCCACCTGGTGAACCCCAACTGATTTTCTTCTATCATTACTCTCAGCAAGCCACTGGTTAGCATCCTCAGATAATTCATTAAGGATTAAGACGACCTCCTCCGGAGTTTCTTCATTAGTGGACCTCCACTTGAAGTATTCAGAGTTCGTCGCGAGGAAGGTGTCTTTCCATCCCAAAAATCCTGGAGTTGCATCTACAAATTAATTCCATTGTGCTGACACTTTTTGGCTATCTCTTTGAATCTTTCCCAAGCTTCGAAAATCGTTTTTGTCTCATTCTGGGAGAAATTGTGAATTTCCCTGTTTTTGCAGCTAAGAAGTATTTGTCAAGAAACTTTTTGGCCATCTCTTCCCATGTCCTGATCGACCCTGCGGTAAGCTACGAAGCTAGTGCTTCGCATTATCTTTCAATGAAAAGGGGAATGCCCTCAAGTATACCGCATCTTTTGATACTCCATTGTACTGGAAGGCGTTCATGATTTCTTCAAAGTCCATCAAGTGAGTGTTTGGATCTTCATTCACCTTCCCTCTGAAAATGCAATTGTTTTGAATAGTTTGCTTGCTTCAACTCGAAGTTTTTTGTTGCTATGGGTGGAGGTCTGATACTTGACAATCCTTGATTGTAGACTGGTCTGGTATAGTCACCCAATGATCTTCCAAGCCTGGGTGCTGCATTCTCGAACTTGTCTTCAACCAAGGGTCGATTTAGATTGAATCTTCGACCCCCATTATCTTTGACAGTCTCCTCAGCAATTCTCCGGGCTGCTTCAACTGCTATCCGTGCAGCTTTTTCTTATGCTGCCTCTCTTGCATCTAAGTCTACTCCATCAATCTCTTTGTTTGCCATATTATCTTGCGTCGAAGTATGGCCCAAAAAAATTTCTGTTAATTCTCTTTCTTTTCTCAGTTGTTTGCATGTCTTTCTCCAACTTTGCTTCGTAGGGTATGAATTCCTTTGAAGAAGATCGAGTCATACACCAGAGAAATTAACCTTGTATCCTACTCACAAGTGAGAAAACGTGAATACACTAAAGTAAAAAGTGGTTCCTGAATTAGTACTAAAAATATTTTTAAACACTATTGATTACCAATCCCCAGCAACGGAGCCAAAATTTGACGAGCTGAAAACACAACACAAAATTAATGCTCTATAGCCAAAAATAGTATAGTTAAATTATCGTCTCCACAAGGATTGGATTTAAACAGTGTTCGAATAATCTTCAGTTGATTACTATCCAGGAAAATTAACACTTGATTGGATGACTGTCGCTAGATTAACTACTAAAATTTAAGCAATTAATAATTGATCACAAAAGACAGCAAATGAGCAACGACGAAATATCAATGAGAGAAATAAGGGTAATTGACTAGACATGTGTAAGATAACTTACTCGGGATTCAATTCTTGAGTTAGCTCACTCTATAATACTTTTGATGCTCACGAATTCAACAGATAATTAGATTACACTTGAAGTTAATGTTGCTCTTTCAATTAAACGTTAATTTTAGTCATTAATCCAATTGAAACACGGTAAATAATTGCAACAATAAAATAATGGTTATGATATAAAGGGTAACTTCTCACGAATATTTTCCTATTTTCTAGTTCGATTAATAATTCAAGAGACTTTTCTATTACCTATTTGAGTCACGAATTTAAACTAGAGCATAAAATGTGAAGAAATTCAATATCAAACTCCTCTTTGGATTAAGCAAAATAGTAAATAACTCCATAATACGAATTAAAACTCCATCAATTAATTTTAACAATTATCAAGAATCGAATCCCTAATCAAGTTATCAAAACATTGTATTTGTCAACACCCTAATGGAATTTACTCCATAGCAATGGAAAAAATCATCTCAATAAGATTTAAGAACAAAGAAAATATCAATGCTAATGATTCGATACAAACTCCCGTATTGCACTGATTGTTGATTGAAATCTTGATGAATTCTTGATTGATTCTCCAATCTTTCGTAGGTCCAAAAGTCCTCTAAAAATTTATGTTTTTGGTGTATTTATACCATGTCGAAACAAGCCTGGACGAAACTACCGTTTCCTAGTCGAAATTGGAAATTACTCTAACAATTCTGTACATCCACACAGCGTCCTGCGCCACGCCATGCAGCGTGCTTGTGAGGAAATTTAGAGAGCATGCAAAAAAGCCTATCAGACCAAATTTGCAGTGCCACGTCGTGCCCTATGCGGCGCGATTGTATCTTTTTCTCAGAGTAAATTCTTTCATCTACTTTTTGACATCCAGACTTGGTGCTAGACCCCCGAACTTGATTCCGACTTAATTTCCTGGCTTTCTACTCAGACTTCAAAACTCCAACTTAGTCAATTTAGCTCCAAATTACCTTAATAGCTCGAGATCATTTCTTGCAAGGCATAAAACACGTAATAAGTATAATTCACTATCATTTAAGTGCAGACACACGTAAAACATAGTAAGTAGAGTGTAATACTATGGCTAAAACACGGGTTCTAGCCTACCATTAACGTTCAAGAATTGGAGGATATATTTATATGGACCTGGAGCCGTCAAGGAATGAGAGAAATAAAATGTGAGAGTCCTATTGGTGAAAACCCTCACGAGCACTGTAGGGCGATGGTGAGTAGGGAAAATAAAAATGAGAGAGTCTTGTAAGTGAAAACCCACAAAGGACGCTATAAGGCGATGACGAGAAGAAAAATGAAAGAGGTCAACAGGTGAAAAATCCGCAAAGGGCACTACTAACCGAAAAGAGGATCCTAGCAGCCATGGCATCAATACAGCCCCAGGCAGAGTTTCTCGGTTTCAAGGCAAAAGTTGTGATGAGCTTCTGAGAGTCGGACAGTTTACATGGATTAGGCATCCAGTCCAAAAGGCATGTCATGTTCATTGAAATCCACATGTACTCCCAGATAAGTCCTTCTTTACGTTCCCCGAAAGGGACACCTCTCTTTTAAACTTATTCTCTATTCCATTATTTGTTTTTTCTTTGAATCCCTTTTGTTCTAACTTCGTGTCAAAATAATTTTAAAGAAAGGATGGCAAGACCGATTACAGGGCTCTCGTTTGAAGCGAGTGGATACATTCAAAAGGCACCCAACCTTGGCAAAGGCATCAAGTCAACCCTGACTGTCTATGATTGGCAGATGCTCCGAATTGGAATTTTTGAAAAAAAAAATGAAGTCAAAGTTGAAATGCATGCAAAAACAAAATAAAGTTGAAAATGTTAAGTCCCTCTACGCGACCAACCGTCATGCCACATGTTTAAAAAACCAAAGGTTCCCGGAGCCAGAAGTGCAATTGGTATTCAGGATACAACCAGTTGTAGTTGAAATCATCGCCAAAAGAAAATGGGCCGAGATCAAGTAGCTGACACACTCAAGGCCACAAGACCAACCACCATTTCGAACTAACAAATTGTTCTTTGTTGAAAAACATAAAAGAGGTGCAATCCAAAAACAACCTTGCAAGAGCAGGCGCAACCAAGAAGAAAATCGCGCGGAGATTAAAAATAGCTCTGCAACAGAAAAAACTCTCAAAAGGGAAGTCTTCTCAAAATTATTTCCCGCATTTTACTAATTTTTTTAAAAAAGAGATAGAAAAGAAAATTCGAATCATGGTAGTATAGGGTACACCAATCCCTAGTTGCTTTTTCCGACATAGGGTACACCATTCCCTAGTTGATGTTATTTTAGACTTAGGGTACACCATTCGCTAGTTTTTACCAGTATAAGGTACACCAATCCCTAATTGTGTTTTCCAACATAGGGTACACCACTCCCTAGTTGATGATGTTTTAGACATAGGGTACACCACTCCCTAGTTGATGATGTTTTATTCCTTACCAGTATAGGGTACGCCATTCCCTAGCCTCCTTACCAGTATAGGGTACACCAATCCCTAGCTGTGTTTTCCAACATAGGGTACACCACTCTGTATTTGAGTTGAGCTTAAAATGCAAGGTACACCACTCTTTGATATCATTACTAATTGATCTTAAATGCAGTGTACATCACTCCATGATATTATTACTGTTTGATTGAGATGAAATGCAGGGTACACCACTCCCTGATATCATTCCAAATATAGGGTACACCATTCCCTAGTTTTTACCAATATAGGGTACACCAATCCCTAGCTGTCTTTTCCAACATAGGGTACACCATTCCCTAGTTGATTTGATCTTAAGTGCAGGGTACACCACTCCCTGATATTTTTACTAATGTAGGGTACACCATTCCCTAGAAGTATTTTTCCGACATAAGGTACACCAATCCTTAGTTGAGGCATCATTTTGATAATAAGGAAACACCATCTCAAAAAAAAAAGTAGTTTAGAATTTTGTTACAATAACTCAAGAAATTTTTCTAGTGAATCCACTTTGCAGAAGTGGATGAAAATATGTGGATTGCTCAAGAAATGATTGAAGTCACAAGCATTACATTTCCTGTTTTGATCAGAAGAAGTCGTAGAAGAATGAACTAGCACCTGCAGCTAGCAATCATCGAGGTTCGGATCAAAGTCTGCGTGAAGAACTAGTCAAGACTCAAGAAAAAAAAAAAAGTCAAGACTCAAGATTAAGTTTCAGAAGACTTATAGATAGGAATCTTGTAACTCATAGCTGGTAGTCCCAACTACCAAAACTTCTAGAACTACACTGACCTGATTCCTTTATACTCGAGGATATGTAGGCAACCTCGGAAGCAAGGTTCGGTCAAACTTTTTCAAAATGCTTCCACGGAGTATCAAATGAGCAAAAATTATTCATGATTGCTCACTTTGTCTTTGCCCGAAAGCTCTTCATGTTTACGGGCAAAGAGGGGCAGCTATGAGCACGTAATTTTTGCCCTACATAAAATTACTCCTAGAAATCTCCAAAATAGTTTTCTAATTAGTGTAGATTTTTTGTAGGATTTTTAAGTATTTTTCTCTATTTTGTTTTTTTGCATTTTACTTCATTTAGCTGCATTTTTAGCCTAATTAGTAGCATTTCAAATCATGAAAATAAAGAAAAATTTTATATTTTAGTCTTCACATTTTTAGATCTTAATTACATATTAATTGTATTGCCAAAATACACAATTACAAAAAAAATGCTTTAGTTACGTTGCCTTTCGCATTTTAGAAGTATTTAATTGGTTTCTTTTTCTTTTATTTTATAATACTAATTAATTAGGTATTTAGAGTTAAGCTAAAATAGATAAAGAGGTTGATTTTGCAAAATTAGGCTTTAATTAGGATTTTTATATTAAGTGATTAATTTTGAAAATCCAAACAAAAGAAAATAGGGGTTGTTTGATACTAAGTTCATTGGACCAAGCCTTGAACCCAAATCTGTAGAAAATAATCTGCCCAAGCCTGTTGCCCGGTCCACACACCCCTAAAGAACTTTCCAAATGATTCCATTTTGGCTACAGTTGTTCCCAGCCCTTCATCTCCTTTAATCCAAGGGCCAGAAACTGACCATTCCTTCTCTTAAAACTGTCTCGGAGACTAGCCTCCTACCCTAAAGACCCTCTCACTTGCTCTCTCTACACTCCGCCTCTCACCACCGTCCTCTAGAAATTGCTCGCGACGGCGGAACACCACCGAATCATCCCAATTTTTCACCACATAATCCTCAACACTCCCTTATCATTAATTTACCATTGATTTTCCCAAAATCCTCACCAAACTCGTGGAATTTCATATCTAAAAATCATAAAACCCCTAGTTTTGCCCTTTCCTAATTATTCGATATTCTCAAATTGTTTTGACCTAAAACTTACGCTAATCGATTGTTCTTAACAAGAATAATTGATTGACATTGATTTTGGCTCATTCCAAAGTCACCGAATTTTGGTCAACCGGCCGTTGACCCGCTAGAGCTCTGTGAAAATCTTGCTTTTATTCCAATTTAAGCTTCGATTAGGTATATCTCCCCCCCTCTTCATTCTTCTATTTTCAGAATTGTAGTAATGCATTTATTTAAATTGATGTTTGTTGAAATTGGAGTTGGACTCTATCATCTCCTTTGGATTAAACAGTTCCAACTAATCACATATTGAGTTAAGTTTAATTGATAGACTTTCTTAGAGTTTTGAGTTTATTTTCTTTGTTTACCTTCGTTATTGCTTGTATTGTTAAATTTCTATAACGATCCGAGCGGTCGTTTTGAGCATTTGCATCCCTTCAACTGTTTGAAGTTTTGAGTAGTGTCATATGATGCATTATGACTTATGTGAATTATTGATTTTGGTTTTTAGGTGATTCGGGATTGATACGGCAGAAGGGTTCTCATGTTAGAAGCTTTGAGTTGGAAAGGTTGACCTAGTTTGACTTTTGCTTATTTGACCCCGGATTCGAGTTTTGATGGCTTAGTTAGGTCTGGATGGTGATTTTGGACTTGGGCATATGCCCGGATTTTCATTCGGACGTTTCTTGAAGGTTTTGGCGTTAATTCGCGAAAATTGGCAATTTTGAGTTTTGGAATGTTCATAAGTTTCACCGGAAGTTGACATTGAGAATATCGGGTTTGGATTTTGGTTTCGGGAGTTGGAATAGCTTTGTTATGTCATTTGGAGCTTGGGTGCAAGATTTGAGGTTATGGTTCGGCACGAGATTTGAAAGTTGAAAGTTCAAAAGTTCATTAAGTTTGATTTGAGGTGCGATTCATGGTTTTGATGTTGTTATGTGTGATTTGAGGATTCGAGTAAGTCTATGTTATGTTATGAGATTTGTTGGTATGTTTGAACAAGGTCCCGATGGACTCGGGTGAGTTTTAGACGGGTTTCGAACCGTTTTGGGCCATTTTAGTTCTGCTGGTTTCTGCAGGTTCTGGTCTTCCTCACGACCGCGAAGGTCGAGTGGCGATCGCGTAGTGCAATGGGGGTTGTTTGATGCTTGTTCTTCACGTTCGCGTTTCAGAGATTGCGTTCGCACTGGATTGAAGTTTTTAGTCTTCGCGTTCGCGTTCGCGTTCGCGTTCGCGTTCGCGTCCATGACTATGCGTCTGTGTAGTGTTGAGAGGTGTCGGTCAGTGTTGTTGGGTTGTTCATCGCGTTCCCGATGGTTTGTCCGTGATCGCGGAGGTCTGGAAGTGTGCTTCATCGCGTTTACGAGGGTGTTCCTGCGAACACGTAGAGAAAAGTATGGCGGTGTGAGTTTATGCTTCACGAATGCGAGGCTGTTACTGCATTCGCGAAGGGTATTGCTGGAGCAGTATCATAAAGTACTCTATTTCGAAGATTTCGGACATTTTAGCATATTTTGGGCTATGGAGCTCGGATTTGGGCGATTTTCACAACATGGAATGGGGTAAGTATTTTCTGCTCGATTTTGATTATATTCCGCAATTCCATCTTAGTTTTTGATATTTGATTGATAATTTCAAAAGAGAAATTGGGGCCCCCGGGGTTTGTCTAATCTTTTCTAAAGTGAATTTTTGAGTTTTGAACATCGATTCAGAGTTAGAATTAAGTGAGATTAGCATGGTTGGACTCGTAAGTTAATGGGTTGTCAGATTTTGTGAGTTTTGTCAGGTTTCGAGGTGCGAGCCCAGGTTTGACTTTTGGATTGACTTTGAGTAAATGTGTAAAAACTCGACCTTTATTAATTGGGTTTGCTTCCTATGGCATTATTTGATGGTTTTGAGTTGGTTTTGGATAGTTTCGAGTTGTTCGGAGGATGATTTGAGCGAAATGGCACTTCTAGTGTATCGATTTGGCTTGTTTGAGGTAAGTGTCTTGCCTAACTTTGTTGAGGGAATTTTTTTCCTACTAATTGCCATTGTTTGCTACATGGAGGGGTGATGCATATATGAGGTGGCGAGCGTCTTTGCATGTGCCAGGATTAATCATGCTCGGTGGTAAATTATACGATTAATTGTGCCTTGTAGAATTACGTGATCTTCTTGTTTCATGTTTTACTTGACTTCTAGATTACTAAGAATATGAAATTAAATGCTAGAAACCAAGATTTAGCTTATTATAACTTAATTAAAATTTGATGAATTTTTGTGAAACTATTTATGTGTTTAAATTCGGTTATCATTATGCTTAATCGCTAACACATCACTGCGACTGTTATTCTTGAGATATTGGATTCTATACTTGAGTTGAAGATCATTTTTTAGACTTGTTGAAATACTTGAACAATAAGGTTCTTGAGGTTTATTGAATTGTTATTGGCTTGAAAGCTGTGATTGATGTTCATTTGGAATATTCATTTAATCACTCTCCTTGATGTAATTCATGCTTCCTACCTTGCTTGTCATTAATATACATATGCTTGGCGAAGAAGAGTGTAAAGCGCGAAGGATGATGTCGTGACACTGCATGTACATTAGCATGTGAGGAAGAGTGTAAAGCACGAAGGGTGATGCCATGCCATAATTTATACTATCACGAGAGTAAAAGCACGAAGGGTGATGCCGTGTCATTTCATTTGCAATATCATGACCTCATTTACATTATCATGTGAGGATGAGAGTAAAAGCACGAAGGGTGATGTCGTGCCATTTCAATTAATATGAGGATGAGAGTAAAAGCACGAAGGATGATGTCGTACCATTTCATTTATATTATCATGTTTTCATTTACATTATCATGTGCGGAAGAGATAAATGCACGAAGGGTGTTGTTGTGCCATTCAATTTTATATCTTGAGTACATTTTTCACACTATGAAAGTTATAGATTTATTATCGTGGTTTGTTGGTTATCACTCTAAGGGAGGAATTGGTCAGGATATTGGGGAATAGTAATCATGATTTCTTCTAATAATCATTTACTGCTTTGCATATTCATTTCTTGTATTCTTTTCTATTATGTTCTAGTATTATTCTATTGCTAGTCTACTGCACAAACTATATCAGTGTGTATCTTTTAACTAAAAAGCCCACCGAGGTTAGTCAAGATATTTGTTGAGTACATGGGGTCGGTTGTACTCATACTACACTTCTACACCTTGCGTGCAGATCTCGCGATGGAGCTGAGGTGGATGACGATGGATGACTCTGAAGATGTTTGTGCCTTGAGGGTGTGGCTACTAGTTGTCTGTGTGTAGTTTTAGAGTTGAATTCATGTACATTTCAAACAGAAGTTGTATTCATTTCATATCAGTTCTTGCAATAATAATCCACTCTTAGTAGCTCATGACTTGTACTACCAGTCCTTGGAATATTGTATGGAATCCAGATATATCATTGGTTGGTCACCTTAATTTTATTAGAATTGTTTTTAACTATTAATTGGCTGACCTAACGGGTTGGGTTAGGTGCCATCACGACTAGTGGATTTTGGGTCATAACAAGTTGGTATCAGAGCACTAGGTTCGTAGGTTCTACGAGTCATGAGCAAGTGTGCAGTAGAGTCTTGCGGATCGGTATGATAACGTCATACCTATCTTCGAGAGGCTACAGGACATTTAGGAAAATTTTCCTTCTTTCTTTTCTTATCGTGTGACCTTGTTTCAGCTTGAAACCTACGATTTTGATTTTTCCCATTCGTTCATATACGTGTTGCACACTCGATATTCATTATGCGCTGACTGTTTATGATGTTGCAGATGGATTACTAAAGGCTATGGATGCTTGATTATCATCGCGATGTGTTGTCTGGTCTTGGGAGCGGATGTAGTGATAGATCTTTCAGTCGTTCATTTGTGGTACGTGGCGGGTTCTTATATCTAGTTGGTAAGCACGGACTTGGAGAGACTGGCTGGTGGTCTAGTTGTTCTGATTAAGGTGGGTTCATGATAAGGTGTCGATTTGAGTACAACCGGTGGGTTATCTCCTGCGTGATGAGTTTGGATTGTGTGTTTCATATGAGGTTTCCATTCGGTGGAATGCATATTTTATCATTTCAGAGCATTTTGGGAAGTTTGCTTGACTACTACAAGGATGGGTAAGCACTTGGCAGAGTCTTCGGAGTGTTCTATGACTAGTATTGCACGAATTTTTTAGGTATTCAGCTAAATAGCCGTGCGGGATCGGGGCAGCTATGAGGGTATGGTACTTTGGATTATCGATGATGTATTATATGGCTTCGGGCTAAGTGGGGGAGTCTGCTAATGACGATTGGATTGTAGGATCATGTGTTGTATCATTTTCAAGCCGAGAGATTGCTTGGTTGTTTCTTTGAATAGTCATGTGTTGATGAAGCGCGTGTTGCTCAGTGCGTATTAGTTGTGTATTGAAGATCAGAGTAAAGTGAGTGGTTATCGAGAAGGTTCTGACGAGTTCCAGATCATATATAGCATTTAAGGACTTCGGAATTTGTGTATGGGTAGGGCTTGAAATAGGTAGCGAATGGTAACCAGATCTGCGATATTTCTATGTCAAGAATGATTCTACATGGCAATTATTAGAGAGATGCAAGAAACGGGTTCGGATTCACAGAAGGTTCCTTCAGAGCGAGCATATCGGATTGAGTTACTTTCGGGTTGGCAGTCTGTATGACTCGGTCGAGTTAGAGGCAATCAGATTTGATGACTCAATTATGTGTTAATGAGTTTCGAATAATTCACCATGGTTACGGCCACAGCCAGAGTTCATGTTTTCTACAGGTATAGAAGCTATATTACGTGTGGTGATATTCTCCTGGATTGAGTTAAATGAAAGGTTCTCGGTTGATGAGATGTTCAACTTGCTTGTGATTTAGAGGTGAACATGAGATTTCCGTATGTTTGCAAGTTAGCATGTTAGTGGCAGTGAGCCGTGTGGGGTTGAAAGTTACGAGTTCAAGGTTGCGGTTTAGTTTTAAAGAGAAGGATATGAGTTCTTTATGAAACGGACGATTTCGGGTGTTTGAGAGAATGTTGGCACTACTTGATATCACCGAAAGAGAACGTGCCTGCTGGCAGGGGCATTGTGTTTTGACTTGTGGGTATTTTCTATAAGATGATGGAGTATGAGTGACGTATCAGCCATTTGAGTAGTTGCGGTGTTGAGATCGGATTTGAAGATTCTGGTATTCGCGAGGTTCAAAGGCTGGATGTTCTCGTTGGCAGACTATTCCTTGATTGCGAATTGTGAAAAAATGTTGGGGCTTTGAATGATTGATGGTAGGTGTTATGGAAAGGTTGCTATGGACTTTTGGAAGGTTAATTACCAGTTTGGGGATGATCGGAATTTGGTTTTGGGATTATTTTTTAGCCTAATGAGAATGTGTATTCTGTACCGGATCGGATTTGCTTGCTCTTGCACAGCTGT
Source organism: Nicotiana obtusifolia (assembly GCA_002018475.1). Taxonomy (NCBI): domain Eukaryota; kingdom Viridiplantae; phylum Streptophyta; class Magnoliopsida; order Solanales; family Solanaceae; genus Nicotiana; species Nicotiana obtusifolia. Next base: position 2,492 of record MCJB01027071.1, on the reverse strand, counting down.
TACCACATGTATATCATCGAGCAGAATAGATGTTATTCGCGCCTTGGTCTATGTTATGTGTTTCTCTCTTATGTATATCATCGAGCAGAATAGATGTTATTCGCGCCTTGGTCTATGTTATGTGTTTCTCCCTTATGCTATGACGGGTGGTGAAGGTTAAATGATTTTTCGCACGCATATTGTAAAGCCGTTTAGGCCTTATGGCGTTATGGACGAGGCGACCCTCGTGATGTTGACTTGCTTATTGCACCATAGTTGTGCTTGTCTTTCTCAGTGTTGTTTATGCCTAATCATCTTTCCACAGTTATATTTTGTGCACTCTATTATGCTTGATGTGACGCACATATGATCAGTGAGCCCGAGCATTATGGATCGATTGATACCCCTATGTGGATTGATATGATTGGATCGGGTAGCGCGCCGCAACGGTACTGTGATAAGATGTAACTTCTTATGCTTTTTTCATGTATTTTTTGCTTTCATCTTATTGAAAATTGTTCATAGGAAAATGTTATAATTACCTTGCGTGCTAAACTTGCTTAGTGGCCTTCTTATTTAACTTTCTTATTATTATTTGTCATGTCTGAATTATTACTTGTTTGGTGTACGGACCCACGTTGTGTGGGGCTCCATATGGTTTTTGGTGAGACTTGTCAGTTGGGCTGCTTTTATTGGCTGAGATGAGGTTTCTAGACCTGAGATTTGCACAAATCGTATTGGGATAAGGAATGTTCGGAAGAATGATACCATATTTCCGCTAAGGATTTGGGTAATGGCCCTGGTTGGACGAGTGAGCTTCTTGGCTTATTGATCAAATAAGTGGTTAAGAGATTCTACATGTTTCTTTCATCATTGGCAATGTACGAAGGTTTTAAACGAGGTTTTATTTTATATGAGGTTTACTAGTAGTACCGAATTTGCTTTTGGGCAGCTATGGTGGTCAGGAGTTATTGTTGTGAGTATTTGAGCTATGAGGTGTGTCATGTGATTACATCTTGATACAACTTGTTCAGACTTATACAGTGTGTATATGTGAGGTTCGGGCCTTATAGTGAATCCCGGATGTTGAAAATTGGGTTTTACGGTTTAAGGACTAAGGTTGAAGTAAGGATCTTCAGTTATGCTGTGTTGACGGGCTTGCAGGGATTGGGGTGACGTGGGATCACCCCCGGGTTTGTCCATGGTAAGTTTACACAGTGATTTGATGGCTTTGAAACAACTCTTGGCACGTTCAAGGACGAATAAATGTTTTGGGGGGGAGATGTGACGACTCGACCGGTCGTTTTGAGCATTTGCATCCCGTTTAGCTGTTTGAAATTTTGAGTAGCTTCATATGATATATTATGACTTGTGTGAATCATTGGTTTTAGTTTTCAGGTAATTCGGGATTGATTCGGAAGAAGGATTCTCATGTTAGAAGCTTTGAGTTGGAAGGATTGACCAAGTTTAATTTTTACGTATTTGACCCTGGATCAGAGTTTTAATGGCTCCGTTAGGTCCAGGTGGTAAGTTTGGAATTGGGCGTATGCCCGGATTTACATTTGGATATTTCTTAAAGGTTTTGGCGTTAATTGGCAAAAGTTGGCAATTTCAAATTTTGGAATGTTCATAAGTTTGACCGGAAGTTGAATTTAAGGATATCGTTTTCAGATTTTTGTTCTGGGAGTTGGAATAGCTTTGTTATGTCATTTGAAATTTGTGTGCAAAATTTCAGGTTATTCTGAGTTGATTTGATATGGTTCGGCACGAGATTTGAAAGTTGAAAGTTCATTAAGTTCAATTTGAGGTGCGATTCATGGTTTTGATGTTGTTATGTGTGATTTGAGACCTCGAGTAAGTCCGTGTTATGTTATGAGACTTGTTGGTATGTTCGGATGGGGTCCTGAAGGACTCGGGTGAGTTTCGGACAGGTATCGGACCATTTTGGAATATATTAGTTCTGTTGGTTCTGGTCTTCTTCGTGACCGCGAAGGTCGAGTCGCGATCGCGTAATGGGGGCTGTTTGATGTTTGTTCTTCAGATTCGCGGTTCAGAGTTCGCGTTCGCACTGGATTGAAGTCTTTAGTCTTCGCGTTCGCGTAGTGTTGAGCGGGGCTGGTTAGTCTTGATGGGTTCTTCATCGCGTTTGTGATGGTTTGTTCGCAATCGCAAAGGTCTGTCAGTGTACTTCATCGCGTTCGCGAGGGTGTTGCCGCGAACGCGTAGAGAAGAGTGTGGCAGTATGAGTTTGTGCTTCGCGAACGCGAGGCTGTTACCGCATTTGCGAAGGGTATTGTTGGATCAATGTTATAAAGTACTCTATTTTGAAGGTTTCTAACATTTTGGCATATTTTGAGCTATGGAGCTCGGATTTTGGCGATTTTGGTGGCGATTTTCACCACATGGATTATGATAAGTGTTTTCTATTCGGTTTTGGTTATATTCTGTAATTCCATCTTTATTTTTGACATTTGATTGATGATTTCAAAAGAGAAATTGCCCCCCCCCCCCCC
>MCJB01027060.1:75983-125031 GCA_002018475.1 Nicotiana obtusifolia | reverse complement strand
TGTCAGATTTTAGAGTACAAATATAGTGCTTTTGGTTAATTTCAACTTGGGAGAGATATTTGGGTGATCAAAACTTGGAAATTCTTATTTTTGTAAGATGAATTCAATTTCTGTTATTTGTTCTTTAGTTCTAAATATGTGTAGCTAAATTTCAATACTAAGGTTGTGAACCCTAGATGGGTAGAATGTTATTGAACAATTGATTTTGATTCCAATTTCGTAAGAAGCTTGATGTTTATTTATTTCTCATTCTTAATTGAATCGTTAGTGGTTGCAAACATTAACGGGTGCCAATTTACACTATTGAACCTTGGAAAAGGGAGATAGGGTTTGGTAGAAATAAGTAACGACGATTAAAGGTTTTAACCCTTGTCTAATAAAATCACTTAGGAATAAGAAGATTTTAAGTTGGCAAATAATTGGGTACTTGTAATTTCGACTTTAATGTATTCTGGAGAATCATGAAAGGATACGTTGTCTAGATATTGGAAAATATTGGATAGCACACTATTAAGACCCAATTGCATACCAAGAGCGGGATTTAATATCAATATCAATACATTCTACTACAGTAGGGGCAGCACAACCTTAGTGTCTCGACTTCATAAATTTATTCAATTAATCTTTTCAATCTGCACTTAGTAGTTTAATCATAGTTACGTATTCAACATCAATATATTTTATTCTGTTACTTGATCGAATTAAGACTAAGCGAAATACTACGTTAATCAGATATTCGTTTCACGCCTATTCCCTGTGGGATTCGACCCCAACCTAGTTGGGTTACTATATTTGACATCGATCGCTTACACTATTCTTAAGGTGTAATTTGAGCGGATCAATACTCCGGCTACAACCAAATACGGATGAAACCAAGTTATCAGTAAAAAACTTCCTTCATCACTAAATATGGCACATACTGTTACAATGTAATGCCATTTGGGTTAAAAAATGCTGGAGCCACATACCAACGCATAGTAAACCGAATGTTCGAAAAACAACTAGGAATGACAATGAAGGTTTATATTGATGACATGTTAGTTAAATCCCTGCAAGCAGAGGACCATTTAAATCATTTGCAGGAAGCATTCAGTGTTGAAGCAGTACAACATGAAGTTGAACCCGGAAAAGTGCGCGTTTGGTGTGAGTTCAGGTAAATTCCTCGAATTCATGGTCTCGAATCGTGGAATCGAGATCAACCCCGAAAAAATCAAGGCTATTGAGGACTTCACAGTTGTGGATAATGTGAAAGCCATACAGAAGCTGACCGGGCGGATAGCCGTTTTAAGGAGATTCATTTCGAGGTCGTCCGATAAAAGCTACCGGTTCTTCACTCTATTGAAAAGGAAGAACAACTTTTCGTGAACTTCGGAATGCCAGCATGCTTTGGAAGAGCTCAAAAGATATTTATCGAGCCCGCCGTTGCTTCATACACCGAAGATGGACGAACAACTGTACCTTTACCTGGCAGTCTCGGAGATAGCGGTAAGCGGGGTCCTAGTCCAAGAAGAACGAGGTACACAATTTTCCATTTATTATGTCAACAAAACCTTAGGCGAAGCCTAGACTAGGTATCCTTACTTGGAAAAACTGGCGCTCGCTTGGGATTGGAGGAACAAATACGTAGAATATCTCAATTCCGGCAAACTCCTCTCGGATCTAAAAGAGTTGAAGGCGCTACATACGAAGGCGACCCTATTCGGCTTGCCCGATGATGGAACCTTGTTCAGAAAAAACATTTGACGGCCTACTCACGATATGTCTGGGACCGGGCGACACTGAATACGTTTTAAGGGAAATCCATGAAGGTACTTTCAGGAACCATTCAGGCGCCAAGCCGCTAATTCGGAAAATAATCAGAGTCGGTTATTATTGGGTTGACATGGAAAAATACGCAAAGGAGTTTGTTCGAAAATGTAACGAATGCCAAAGGCACGCCCCGATGATCCATCAACCCGGGAGACACTCCACTCAGTCCTATAACTATGGCCGTTCATGAAATAGGGGATGGACATCGTGGGCCCTCTTCCGTACACACTGGGTAAGGTTCAATTCGTACTACTTACGACTGATTATTTTTCTAAATGGGTGGAAGCACAGGTGTATGAGAAGGTTAGGAAAAAAGAAGTGATCGAATTCATTTGGGTTCACATCATATGCCAATTTGGAATGCCAGCTGAGATCGTATGCGACAATGGGAAGCAATTCATCGGTAGCAAAGTGACAAAATTCCTCGAAGATCACAAGATCAAAAGGATCCTATTGACGCCCTACCAACCCAGTGGGAACAGACAAGCCGAATCTACCAACAAAACAATACTTCGTAATCTCAAAAAGAGATTAACCGATGCCAAAGGGAGATGGAAGGAAATATTACCCGAAGTCCTATGGGTATATCGTACGACCGAGAAATCTAGCATCGGAGCCACCCCGTTCTCTCTGGTTTACGGCGTCGAAGCTTTGATACCAGTCGAGGTCAGAGAGCCAAGTGTCAGGTTCCGGTATGCGACAGAGGAATCGAACTATGAAGCCATGAATACGAACTTGGAACTGTTAGATGAAAGACGTGAAGCTGCCCTTGTTCGACTAGCTACTCAAAAGCAAAGGATAAAAAGGTATTACAACAGAAGGACCAACATTCGATATTTCAATGTGGGGGACTTAGTAATAAGGAAGGTTACACCAAACACGCGGAACCCAAGTGAAGGGAAGCTGGGACCAAACTCGGAAGGACCTTACTGTATCATTTAAATCACCGGAAAAGGATCCTACAAGCTCGCAACAGTGGGTGGTAAACAACTACCGAACAACTGGAACATAAGTCACTTGAAACGGTATTACTACTAAGGTATGATCATGTTCTTTATTTTTGTTTGCATCACAAACTAACATTTGTAGGTATCAAACGAGGTACCCTGAATCGGGGGATACGCGATATTAAGTCTGAAAGCACGCGTTACACTCCTTTTCTAATGAACCGGTTTTGTCCCAAAATGGGTTTTACGACAAGGTTTTTAATGAGGCAACTAGTAAATCGTGCTAACTTAGATTCGAAGGCTGATAGCAAATCGGTGACGACTGTATTCGAAGCCTATCTTCAGTCAACCCCGATTACTGGTGGGCCACTTTAACATGGGAAGATATTTCTAGGATTGAAGAGTCAAAGATCACTAAGATTCAATGTAAGGGTCAAACGGTCAAATGAACCGTGCCCGAATAGATTGATCGAACCCCAACACAAATTGTACACATGCATGAACGAGAATAAAGGAAAGTCTCTTGTATACACGCATCCTGCCTCCAATCAAACGAGCCCAAGGGCCACTTTAATTTTTGTTCGAATAACCATTCTTTCACTCGGGGACTTGTTCGAAAAACAAACTTATTCGAGGGGGGATGAGACCTATTAAGGAAAACCCCGAACTTTAAAGGCTAAGACTATTTCAAGTTAACAGAATTCGAGAGGGGATGAGACCTATTAAGGCAAACCCTGAACTTTAAAGGCTAAGGCCATTTCGAGTTAACAGAACTCGAGGGGGGATGAGACCTATTAAGGCAAACCCCGAACTTTAAAAGGTTAAGGCCATACCAAATTATAGTATTTGAGGGCTAAGATATTTTGAAAGTTGCAAAAAAGAAAGCTTTATATATATATATATATATATATATATACACATCAAAAATCCTTTCCACAAAATCGAGTAACCTCGATAAAAATAACAAACATGGGGAAAGATAAAACTCGATCGGGAGCGACTTGGTCTCAACTGGAACCTGCCCCGATATCAGAATTTTTGAGGTCGTCTCATTCTTCAGATCCGACTGAATCCTCAGAATCATCCTCCTACGGAAAGGCTAATTTTCTGGCCTCAGCCTCGGCTATCCTGGAATCTTCGATCTCCGCCAAAAAATCAAAGCCTCGAGCATGAATCTCTTCAAGAACAAGTCTGCGAGATTGCCACCTCATATGATCAACCATATTCCTTGATTGATCTTGAGCAGCTTTAGCATCGACCTTATATTGAGCCACTAGTTCATCACCCTCGGCTTTGACCACGGCAACTTCCGACTTGGCCGTTTTTAGCTCGTTATCCATATTATCTCGATATGAGATAACCGTGCTGATCCGAGATTGGAGCTCGTCGGTGTTCCTGGTTTGGGCCTCGATTTTTTCCTTTGTATCTCTAAGCTGAGCCTCTGTTGAAAGTAACTCTGCCTGAAGAATCTCTTTTTCCGAGGCCAGCTGATCCATCTTGCTCCTCCACTCATCGGCCTCTGCTCTAGCCACACTTATTTCAGATCGAAGCTGGTTAATAGACGTAGCGAGTCCGAAGGTAATACTCGATCACTAGCACTGCCCTTGGGCTTGCGAGCTAATATTTTCCTCGGTCTCTTCTTTCCGAGGTCTGAGAACTTGGGGCCTCTTTTCTTTTCTTCTCTTTATCTTGCTTCGAAGCAGGGGGCTCGCTGGGAACATCTTCGCCTATGGGCACAGGTCTTATCTCGGCATCCTTTGATAAACCTGCAAAAGAAAGGTAAAATAAGTTAGAAATCGATAGCATAAGGAACTAAACTCGAGTGTAATTTATCTCACTATGAAGTCGGGCCTCCCACCGGCCTTTCGAAAGCTTGCGCCATGCGCGCTCGGAATATGGTCTTTGGGATACGATCCCCTCGACCCATTCTTTAAGATGAGGAATTGCAACCGATATCCGGGATATAGCTGCGCTATATAAAATTGATTAGAGGAAAGTCGAAAAGGAGAACAATAAAAAAATTGATTAGCAGGGCCACACTTACACTTCATATTCCATTTCTCAGAAAATGGCATATTCTCGGCCAGGATTAGGTCCAATGTTTTTAATCAAACAAATCGACCCAACCAACCCCGATCCCTATCCTCATTAATACTTGAGAATAGGGCTTTGCTTGCTCGACGAGCAAGTTTTATCAACCCCCCTCGGTAGAGTCGGGGACTGTACAATCGCATAAGATGATCGACGGTGAAAGGATACCCCTCGATCTTGTTTACGAAAAAATGGAGAAGAATGACTATCCTCCAGAAAGAAGGATGAATCTAGCCTAGGGTCACTTCGTACCTTTTGCAAAAAGAAATAATGACCGGGTCCAAAGTGCCCGACATGAAGGGATAAATGTAAACACTCAAAAAACCCTCCACGTGGGTAGTGATTGCCTCTTCAGGCTCAGGAACCACCACACACTTACCAACCCAGTTACAGTCTTCCTTTACTTTATCGAGAACTCTATTGGTGATTGAACAGATGTATCTCGTGATCGGTTCGCATCGGCCCGGTATCGAGGAAGCTTTGTCGACCTTGAAATCAACTCCGATCGAACACCCGGTTGGTACAAAAGCCTTCAGAGGGGGCTTCGTTGTAGGCTCCTCAATGACGACAGGTGGAACGTCATCAGCAGGTTCAGAAGAAGAGGGAGTTTGTCTTTGAGGAACAGAGTTTGAAGTCTTCGCCATTGTTTTGAACAGATGAAGAAATTAAAAGATACAGATGCAAGGGAAATATAGTATGAAGATAGCTTGCGAGGTATTCTTAGAAAACTAGAAAGCAGGAGGTCTTGAAGATAAGAGCGATGTAATTTTATAAAAAAGCACGAACATCTGAATATAAAGGGTGAAGGTGGGTATCTATAGCCTCTCAAAATGACAGTTCGCATCCCAAAGCGGCAGAACGCCGACTGACACACACTTGATGCGTTAAAAGGCTTTCTGATGGGACACTTTCGATTTCCGTATCATGTACGTCGTAAGATCACCTTCACTAATCAGAATGAAAATTTGGCTTTTCTAATGGGACGTTTTCAATTTCCGTATCACGTACGTCATTAGTTCACCGTCACTCATCAGAATGAGAATTTGAGGCTCATATCGTTTCTTATCTGTACTCTCCAAAAAATGAGGGGACTATCTATATACGGTCGAAGTTGGGCCCACCAATATGTGGTCAAAATCGGGCTCGACTCTAGATGGTTAATATCGAGTTCAACCATTGCTCGATAGATCGGGTTCGGAATGCGTAGGTTTGAAGATCGAACCCGAGCTTCATCGAAGCAGAACATGAAGCCAGAATACCTTGAGAACACCGAGCCCGTGATCCGAGATCGAGCCTGACTCCGAAAATGTCCAAGGGAAGATCATCAAACCTAAATGACGAAAAATTCGAAAAATCCGTAATGGGACGAACATCACGGCAGGAATCTCGGCATTAATCAATAGAACCGTTTAATTAGCAAATTAGGAGATTTGTTACCTTGTAGGGAGATTTTTACCTTATATAACAGTTTATCATATGTATGACCTCCCCACTATATAAAGGGAGAGTTGAACCATTTGAAAGGATACCTTTTTACACGAATCATTAAGAGAAAGGAAAAAATATAGTGATATATTGCTCTCTTGAATCATTTTATTATCAACTTGTTTCAATTTCCATTATAATCAGTCTCTGTCCAAGAAGAATCAGCCAACGGCCACTAGTGTCTAATTTGGGTGGTTTGTGTCTCTTTTTCATTTATCCCTTAATTTTAATTTTCAGCTATATTATTCTTTATTTGTATCAAATTAGGCCACATATCCTTAAAACTAGGGGTGGGCATAATACCGACCGAACCGAAAAAATCGACTGAATCGAAAATTTCGGTTTATTCGGTTTCGGTTTTTTGGTTTTTCGGTCGATTTGCGGTTTATAGTTTTTAAAAGTTCTGTTTTCGGTTTTAACGGTTCGGTTTTTCAGTTTAACCGAAAAACCGAATTTTTATATGCCCACCCCTAAAATTTATATTTGTTGACAGAAACTTTCTTTTGATTTTCATAGTTCTTTTGCTTAGTCTTTAGATACTTTTTCTTCCTTGTTTTATTTTTGGTCAACTATTATTTTTTTGTGGAAAAAAAAAAACTAAGGACCCGTTAGTTTATATATATTTTTTCTTTTTTTGAATTTTTAAAAAAATATGTTTGTCCATGAAATTTTATAAGTCTTTGTAAATTTTTCTTATAAAAATTAAGCCTGTGTGAATATGCTAAGTTGTTACTACCATTGTTTCGTTGTTACTTAACAATAACAAAAAGAGATTAGTTTAAATAATTAAAACAATATTTTCAACCCTCGTGTCTCGATGTTTTAAAACAGGAAATGGTATTAACATCGAAAAAACAATAATATAAGAGCAACATATATGTTATTAAAGTTGTATACAGTATGTATAACAATAACAGACTTACTTAAATATAAGTTGACAACTTATACGTTATTAAAGAATATCTCTTTTTGTTTTTTTTTTTTGTCAACAAGTATTTTGGTGAGATTTCTTATTTCTTTTGTCTTTTTCTGTCAACAAGTAATTTTTTTTTCGTTGTTCCATACTATTTTTGTCGTGATTTTAAACCGAAAAACAGAACCGATTAAACCGAACCGAACACGAATAAACCGAACCGAACCGAAGTTATTATGGTTCGATTTTGGTTATTAAAATCAAAAACCGAAAACCGAATAAATCGAACCGAAATTCTACAAAACCGAACGGAACCGACCGATGCCACCCCTACTTAAAACCACGTACAAACTTAACTGTTATCCAAAATTTAGGGTAAGCAGCCATTCTGGATTAGTTTCAGTGTTTTTCACAGATGAACAACATTTATGGCATTTAGCCTGTAATTGAAGACCTTTAGGGCCGATCACGATGTCTTCAAGAAGCACTGAAGCTTATAGAAAGCATGCAAATGAAGCCCAATGCAGTTGTCTGGGGAAGCCTCCTCCGAGCATAAGGATGCAAAACTAGGGGAACAGGTGACTGCGAATCTTCTACGTTTGGATCCACTACATCTTCTTGTCCAACCTCCTGGATGCAGTTCATTTGAGGTGGACAATATCATACACGAATTTGTTTCACATCAAAATTAGTGTATTCTTGGATAAGACTGGGAGGGAACGTACTGCAAGCCCATGGATATTGTATTGGGTCAGATATAATCGACCGCATAAGGAGGATCGAGCCCGGGCACGATGCAAGACCGGGTTGCTTCAATCCGGGGTCAGCAAGACGGGTACCAAACTGGAGCAACCGAGATAAGGCAATCAGCATTGGTTGGCGAAGACACACCTCGTAACGAAAGGTCAGTTTCAACCGGATGTCTCGTGGATTCCTGATATCTCGGCGTGAGTGAAGATCTCAACCGTTATAGACGTTAAACCATTATTTTAGGAATTCCATCCCGTAATTAAAGGGATTTTTAATGTAATTAGGTTTTTACCATATTGAGGAGTCTTCTTTTACCTATAAGAAGGGTATCTACCTTCATTGTAACACACAACGGTTACGAGGAAAACACTAAATATTTCTGCTATCATTTATCAATATCAATCACCCTTTATTGTGTTTCATTCCATTATCAGCAATCTATTCAAATACAGCGGTTTGATCGTTCTTTGCTTATTAAAATTCAATTGATTTACATTATATCTTACATTGTATCAAATCAATTCGTACATCCTTAGCACTACGAACAAATTCAATTGTTACTCGAATTTAAGGGTAAACAGTTTGGCGCCCACCGTGGGGCTAAGGATATTAGTGAATTTTTTGATACAATTATCTGTTACACACTATTTTACACTTGCTCTTTGCAGAATCTTCTGTTTTTCATATTACAGCATAATCATGTCACACTCACTCCCCGTCAACAATGAGTTTAACCACCAAGGCGAAAACAACGTTATGCCCGGAAATGAGGTCCCGATCGATGCTAACTCCCAAATAGCAGTCGACGCAGATCAGACCCCTGGCCCATCAAACAGCGTTCGGGGGGGAAATCACTCAGGGATTCAACATAGTGGAGGAAATGAAATCAGCCTCAAAGTAATATTTAATATGCTGCAAGCCAAGCAAGCGGCCATACCCAATTACAAAGTCGCGATCGGAACCCGGGCGGGGCCGAAGCCATTTCTTCCTGAGGGGTAGCCCAACAAAATGAGCGGATCACAGCACAACCGGATGAGAGCGGTTCAGGAATCAACTCCGGGATTGTCAAAATGCTCGAGGAGTTGACCAAACGGGTTAAAACGGGTGAAAAAATAATTGAGGGAAACGACAAGAAGGTTGAAACGTATAATTCAAGGATAGACCAGATACTGGGGGCCCCTCCGATGTTGAAGGGTTTGGACTCGAAAAAGTTTTTGCAAAAACCTTTCCCGTCCAACGCTGCTCCTAAACCGATTCCAAAAAAGTTCTGCATGCCCGAAATCCCTAAATATAATGGGACTTCAAATCCAAACGAGCACGTGACGGCTTACACCTGTGCTATAAAAGGAAACGACCTCGAAGACGATGAAATCGAGTCCATCCTCCTGAAAAAATTTGGGGAGACCCTCTCCAAGGGAGCAATGACGTGGTATCATAACTTACCACCGAATTCCATTGATTCCTTTTCCATGCTCGCCGATACCTTCGTCAAAGCCCATGCGGGCGCCATCAAGATTGAAACGAGAAAATCAGATCTATTCAAAGTTAGACAACGCGACAACGAAATGCTAAGAGAATTCGTGTCTCGCTTTCAAATGGAGCGAATGGACCTGCCACTGATTACAGATGATTGGGCCGTGCAAGCCTTTACTCAAGGGCTCAACGCCAGAAGTTCTGCGGCATCTTAGCAACTCAAACAGAGCTTGATCGAGTACCCAGCTGTCACTTAGGCAGACATTCACAACCGGTACCAATCGAAGATCAGGGTAGAAGATGATCAGATCGGGGTTTCATCGGGCTCTTCCTCCCCGATTAGAACTTTTGATCGATCTCTAAAGGATAACTATCGAGAACCAAGGTCGAATCGAGATAGACACCGGCCGTACCCAGAAGATCGAAGGATTGTCCCGAGGGGGCATAAATCCCCGAGACAGGAAAGCAGGAACGACCTCAACCAAAGGAACAGGAGACCGTTACCGAAAAACAACTTCGAGAGAACCAGTAACCGCCAAGAAGCACCTCGTTTGTCCGAGTATAACTTTAATGTCGATTCGGCGACTCTTGTTTCAGCAATCGGTCGCATCAAAGACACCAAATGGCCATGACCGTTACAAACGGACCCTGCCAAGAGAGACCCCAACCTTATATGCAAGTATCATGGCACTCACGGGCACAGAACGGAAGATTGCCGGCAGCTGAGAGAAGAAGTAACCCGGTTGCTCGAAAACGGGCATCTTCGAGAATTTCTAAGCGATCGAGCAAAAAACCACTACGAAAATAGGAACAGACCAGCAAATCAAGAAGAGCCGCGACACACAATCAACATGATATTCGGGGGAGCAGATGCGCCTCAAGTACCAGTGTTGAAACGCACCAAAATATCTATTACCCGAAAAAAATGTACTCGGGACTATGCAACAGAAGGAACCTTGTATTTTAGCGACAAGGATATCGAAGGTCTTATACAACCTCATAATGATGCACCGGTGATCTCGATGGTAGTACATGATACCCGAGTAAAGCGTGTACTTATCGACCTTGGGAGCTCGGCCAACATAGTTCAATCTTGGGTCATTGAGCAACTGGGTCTGTCAAATCAGATTATCTCCGAGGTCCGAGTCCTCAACGGTTTCAACATGGCTTCAAAAACAACCAAGGGTGAGATAACGCTGATGGTGAATATCGCTGGGACCATCAGGGCAACAAAATTTTGCGTAATCGAAGGCGATATGAGATATAACGCCTTGCTTGGGAGGCCTTGGATACATGATATCAAGGCCGTACCCTCAACCTTACATCAAATGTTGAAGTTTCCATCGGCCGAGGGAGTCACACCGTCTAAGGGGAACAGCATGCGGCAAGGGAAATGTTCGCAGTGGAGGAAGTGGCACCGAAATCTACCGTTCCCCCACTGAAGGCTAAATAGCAATCAGAGAAGCTGCCTTCAACTAATGGGGGTGAACAAGATCAGCTCGACGAAGATAGTTATGGGGTACCCCAATCGTTTATTGCTCCGGATGAGTCCGACGCAACCAAATCGACAGTCGAGGAGCTCGAACAAGTCTCGATCCGTGGCGACGCACCCGATCGAAAGGTATACCTGGGCTCGGGCTTAAACTCCAAGCTCAGGTCCAAATTACTTACTTTCCTTTCAGCTAATGAAAATTCCTTTGCTTGGTCCCATTTAGACATGACAGGCATATTTTTCGGAAATTGCAACGCACAAACTGAGTATCGACCCAAAATTCCGGCCAATCAAACAAAAAAGGAGACCTCAGTCCGAAGTTAAGCAGGCCTTCATCAAGGACGAGGTAACTAAACTCTTAAATATAGGGTCCATTCGAGAGGTCAAGTACCCAGAATGGTTGGCTAATGTAGTTGTAGTCCCTAAAAGGGGAAACAAACTTAGGATGTGTATAGATTATAAAGACCTAAATAAAGCATGCCCCGAAGACTCCTTCCCTTTACCCAACATCGATCGCATGATCGATGCTACTGCTGGCCACGAGACTCTTAGTTTTCTCGACGCCTATTCTGGGTACAACCAGATACAAATGGATAAGGATGACCAAGAAAAAACATCCTTCATCACTAAGTATGGCACTTATTGCTATAATGTGATGCCTTTCAGGCTTAAGAATGCAGGAGCGACATATCAACGCCTAGTAAATAAAATATTTGAAAAACAGCTAGGTAAAATGATGGAATTTTATATCGATGACATGTTGGTTAAGTCCCTGCGAGCAGAGGACCATTTAAGTCACTTGCAGGAAACGTTTGATGTTCTGAAGAAATACAACATGAAATTGAATCCGGAAAAATATGCGTTCGGAGTGGGCTCTGGGAAGTTCCTTGGGTTTATGGTCTCGAACTAGGGAATAGAAATCAACCCAGATAAAATTAAGGCCATCGAGGACATAACGATCGTCGACAGCGTCAAAGCCGTACAGAAATTGACAGGCTGAATTGCAGCTTTGGGCCGATTTATATCGAGATCGTCGGACAGGAGTCATCGATTCTTCAATTTACTAAAAAAGAAGAATGAATTCTCGTGGGGACCGGAATGCTAGCATGCATTGGAGGAACTTAAAAGGTATCTTTCTAGCCCGCCTTTACTACATACACCGAAAACAGGTGAATAGTTATACCTTTACCTCGTTGTATCGGAGATAGCAGTGAGCGGGGTCCTGGTCCAAGAAGAACAAGGTACGCAATTTCCTATTTACTACGTTAGTAGGATATTAGGAGAAACCGAGACCAGGTACCCACACTTAGAAAAACTAGCACTCGCTTTACTGAGTGCCTCTAGGAAATTGAAACCATATTTTCAATGTCACCCAATATGCATGGTGACGACCTACCCCCTTAGAAATGTTATGCATAAACCCGAGTTGTCGGGTCGATTGGCCAAGTGGGCCATCGAGGTCAGTGGGTATGATATCGAGTATCGACCTCAAACCTCGATAAAATCTCAGGTGTTGGCCGATTTTTTCGCCGACTTCACACTGTCACTCATCCCCGATGTCGAGAAAGAACTCATGGCTAAATCGGGGACTCCTCCGGGAGTGTGGACTCTGTTCACAGACGGTGCCTCAAATTCAAAGGGGTCGGGGCTAGGCATCGTACTCAAGCCCCCGACCGGGAACACGATTAGACAATCTATTAGGACTATAAAACTGACTAACAATCAGGCCGAATATGAGGCTATGATCGCAGGTCTAGAGTTGGCCAAAAACCTTGGAGCGGAAGTAATCGAGGCCAAGTGCGACTCCCTATGGAGATGTGGATGTGGATAAACTTCAGGTCACGTTACACAAGTTCAAGGAGTGGACCCTACAGCACATACCTCGTGAACAAAACAGCGAAGTCGATGCCCTCGCCAACTTAGGCTCATCGGTTGAAGACAAAGAAATTGACTCCGAAAAAGTCGTGCAGTTGTTAAGGTCGGTAGTGGAGGAAGGTCATGTCGAGGTCAACTCAACGAGCTTGACCTGGGATTGGAGGAATAAGTATGTAGAGCATCTCAGCTCTGGTAAATTGCCGTCCGATCCCAAAGAATCGAGAGCGCTTCACACGAAGGCAGCCCGATTTTGTCTGGCCGATGATGGAACTCTGTACAGAAGGACCTTCGAAGGACCTCTAGCTATATGTCTCGGACCAGGAGACTCTGAATACATTTTGAAAGAAATACACGAAGGAGCTTTTGGCAATCACTCCGGCTCCGATTGATTAGTTCGAAAGGTAATTCGGGCCGGCTATTACTGGAACGACATGGAAAAGGATGCAAAAGAATTTGTACACAAATGCAGTGGGTGTCAAAGGCATGCACCGATCATCCACCAACCTGCAGAAACATTACATTCAGTCATATCGCCATGGCTGTTTATGAAGTGGGGGATGGACATTGTAGGTCCCCTCCCTCGAGCACTAGGTAAAGCTCAATTTATCCTTTTTATGAATGACTATTTTTCTAAGTGGGTGGAAGCACAGGCTTACGAGAAGGTCAGAGAAAAAGAGGTAATCGGCTTCATATGGGACCATATTGTCTGCCAATTTGGGATGCCTTTAGAAATCGTATGCGACAACGAAAAATAATTCATCGGCAGCAAGATAACCAAGTTCTTCGAAGACAGCAAAATCAAGAGGATATTTTCAACCCCATATCACCCCAGTGGCAATGGCCAAGCAGAATCGACCAACAAAACCATAATCCAAAACCTAAAGAAAAGGCTAGCCGATGCTAAAGGAAAATGGAGGCAAACGTTACCCGAAGTCCTGTGGGCATACCGAACAACCGAAAGAACTAGTACCGGAGCCACCCCGTTTTCCCTAGTATATGGCACCGAAGCATTGATACCGGTCGAGGTAGGCGAACCAAGCATCAGGTTTCAACACGCAACCGAAGAATCCAACCGGGAGGCTATGAATATTAGTCTGGAACTCTTAGATGAAAGAAGAGAAGCCACTCTAGTCCGAATGGCAGCTCAGAAACAAAGAATCGAGAGGTACTATAACCGGAGAGCTCATCTCCGATACTTCAGTGCGGGGGACTTGGTACTTAGGAGAATCACGCCCAATACCCGGGACCCCAATGAAGGAAAATTGGGACCGAACTGGGAACGCCCCTATGTTGTATTGAAGGTCACCGGGAAGGGATCTTACAAGCTCGGGACTATGGAAGGTAAGTCGCTACCGAATAACTGGGATGTGGGCCACTTGAAGCGATACTATTGTTAAGGTAACTTACTTCGCCTTTTTACTTTCTTTTTATTTTGTTTATTGGCACTGACACATGCAGGATAGGTCGATATCAAGCAAGTCAGCACAAGGTATTAGGACTGAAAGCACGTGTTGCACTCTTTTACCCTTCGACCGGATTGGGTTTTACGGCAAGGTTTTTAATGAGGCAACCATATGTCGTGCTAACATAGATCAATCATTCATCGGAACTCACAAGTCTTATGTTAAACTCTAATGATGTTTCATATACTCACTTATGATTTCGAGGGGATACATAAAGATCTCTAGGAATTGATGTAAGGGTCAAACGGTCAGAAGAGCCGTACCCAAGTAGATCGATCTGATCCCCCTCCGTCAAATGAAGATGTACAAGCACATGAATATTAACAAAGTCATTTGGCACTTACATTGTATTCTTAAGCCCAAGGGCTTTTTCAATTATCTTCGCATTATCAATAATTGATATTGGCAAAAGATGCACATTGAATCCGAGGGGGGATAAGACCTAACAAGGCAAACCCCCGAAATCGACTGATCAGGCCAAGTCCTTGGTGAGTTAACAAAACACGAAGGGAATTGAGATCGATCTAGGCAACCCCGGTTTATGAAAGGCCAAGGCCGAATTAAATTAGAAACTCAGAACTGATCGAAGATTGCAAGGACAAGACTTCGACCATTCAAAACAAAGCCAAGGACGAATCAGATTGAAAGGGGTCTAATTTTTGCTAAGGCATGATCCCGATTCGCATACCAAAAAGTATAGCTTAATGGTCGAAAACAGAGCGAATAAAACGCGTTTAACCCGCTCTGAATTTACAATAAGGCTAAGGCCGAAATAATTATTAACCAATTCAGTCGGTCGCAACTTATAATCCTAGCTAAGGCAGGAGATGGCAAGACATGAAAGTCAAGGCACAAAATCGAAACATAGTAAAAGTTGTTTATACATATGATGAAATTTTTACATATCCGGGCTACAAAATATCGATACAACGTCAGTCCGAGCCATCTTCATCTTCCTCGGGAAAGGTTTGCTTCCTCATATCAGCCTCAATCTTTGTTGCCTCAGCAATTTCGGAAGACGGATCGAAACCACGAGCTTAAAGCTCCTCAAGAACGGAAAGGCGAGTTTGGCACTTAGTGTATTCAACCAGCGTCTTCGATTGCTCTTGGGCGACCTCGGCATCGACTCTGTACTGAGCTATCAAGTCTTCAGCATTAGCCTTGGTGGTAGCAATCTCCGATTTTGCTTCCTGCAGCTGGTTGACCAGAATCACCCGATCTTGAGTAAGTGACTCAACTTGGAGCTATTGGGATTCATTGTCCTTAATCAGAGCTCCAATACTCTCCTGCGCCTCCGAGGCCTGTTCTCTTAATCGAGTTTGGAGAGCCTCCTTCTCCGCAGTTAAAGGCTCGACCATGGCTCTCCACCCGCTCGTTTCAGCTTTGGCCTCGTGCAGTTCAAACCGGAGCCGGTCCAATCGGTTAGTCATTTGCCCCAACTGGTCAACATCGTTGATATGCTATCTCCTTACAAAATCCAGCTCGGTCCGGAGGCTCGATATCTAACTTTCGAGCAGCTGACGTTGAGCCCTTTCTTGTGTCATTCCTTCTTTGATTCGAAGGAACATTTCATGATAAAGCACCAAAGACTGTGGGAAATATGAATTAAAAACTGTCAGTACGGACTTAGAATCAAGGCATTGAGCGTAATTTAAAACAAACAAGAAAGCATACCCTATTCGATGCATGTTGAGCTTCGTTGAACAAGCAAGCTCAATCCACTGCATTCATTGCGGCTTGGTCTTCATCAGTCACCAAGCAGTGGAGATAACTAGCCACGCCTACCAGTGCGCCTAGTGCTCGGACATCCTCGGGGACGGTGAAGGTTATCACCCTCTTCTGATCAGGGTTTGAGTTCGGAGTGGGGAATTTGTCGGTCAATTTGATATCGGCCGACACCCCACTCGTCTCGGCCGGGGGACTCCTTCTTGGGATTTCAAGCCCGAAGGTGTCAGCCGACGGCACCCCGTCAAAGAATTCTTCAAAGGTCCCAGCTGCAACCGGCTCCTTGCGCGGTGTGTGCATTCTTGCATCATGGGCTTCGTTCAGAGGTGCCTCTGAAAAGGAAGGTGAGTGTACCATCTCCGGAATGTCTGAAACCCTTTGTGTTGCCGCTCCTGTGTCGGCCCGGTTCCCGATCCCTGCTCCCGCTTCGATGTTCTCTTCTTCGGAAGCGCAGGTCTCCTCCACACTCGGCTCGGGGACTGCCCGAGGGGATTTGTCGTTTAAGGTTTCAGGGCTCTTTTCCCCCTCGGAATCGTCGCTCAGTTGAATGGAAGGGTCGGTAACTTTGACTTTGCGAGCCCTCATCTTTTTCCTGCCTTTCTTCTTCTCGGGCTCAGCATGACCGGGAGCCTCTTTCCTCTTCTTTCCTCCCTCTTTCCCCGACACGGAAAGGGGACGAGGAACTGCCTCACCAATGGGTGCCGACCTCAACTCGGCATCCTTCGAGAGACCTGCAGAAAGAATTTTCAAAAAGCTAAGTGTTGATACCGATCATCTTGGAATAATATGAACATTACTGAAGCTCACCATGATTCTTGGCCTCCCAAAGGCCATTTCGATATCTCCCGCCAGGCCCGTTCCGAATAGGACCTTTGGGCCACGACCTTCCTGACCCACTCCTCTAAATGCTGAATCGCGGCCGGCGCCTGGGAAATAGCTGCATATCACAACAAGCCGGTTAAACATTGGAAGAAAAACAATAAGTGATCTTAAGCGAAGAAACGCTTACGTTTCATGTTCCACTTTTCAGGGAACGGCATGTTATCGGCAGGGATCAGATCGGAGGTCTTAATTCGGACAAATCGACTCATCCAGCCCCGGTCCCTATCTTTATCAATGCTCGAGAACGGAGCCTTGCTAGCCCGTCGAGCAAGTTTTATCAGTCCCCCTCGGAACATTCGGGGACTGTATAATCGGAGTAAGTGATCGATGGTGAAAGGGTGCCCCCCTTCGATCTTACTCACAAAAAAGCGAAAGAGATAAACTATACACCACACGGAGGGATGGACCTGGCCCAGAGTAACGTTGTATCTCCTACAAAATTCAACGATTATAGGGTCCAAGGGTCCAAATGTGAATGGATAGGTATATACGCTGAGATAGCCTTCGACGTGAGTGGTAATAGCTTCATCCGAGGAAGGGATTACCACGTCTTTCGGTCTATTGGCATTTAGCCTTTACCCTATCGAGATGCCTTTGAGTGATCGAACTGATATACAACGAGACCGATTCGCCTCGACCAGGTACCGAGGAAGGCTTCTCGACTTTGAAGTCGGAACCTATAAAGCACCCAACTGGTATAAAAGCTTTCATTGGAGGTTCCATGGAGGGTTCCTCAATATGGACGGGCTCAGACTCTTCAACAGACTGAGCAGGTGAAGGTTGTTGTCTCTGGGGAACTGATTTAGAAATTTTGGCCATGACGATTGAAGTAGCAGAAGCAAGAAGTAAAAGAAAAGGGAGGTTTCTGATGAAGAAAGCTAATGGAAACAAATTGTTAAGCAGCGTAAAAGTAAAGAAGGAAATACAAAGAAGGAGAGAAGTATTTATATTTTCTCAAAAAGCGGCAGTTCAGAGCACGATGCAAAGAAGCATTAAATGTTGTACAGAAGTTGCAGAGTCTGCAGATAGATGGGACAAGCAATGATTTCTTATGTTGGTGGTCACGTGCGTCACGGCGCTGCCGTCACGTGCCAATAAGGAGTCCTTTAGGGTTGAGTGACTTGATGCCTCTGACTTCGAGTCAGGTTTAATGAAGGCGTTGGTCTCTTAACCGGAGATCTCAAAGAACAGAGGTTCATATCATTTTTTGTCCTTACTCTCCAATAAACGAGGGGACTATCTGTATTGGGTCAGATATAATCGACCGCATAAGGAGGATCGAGCCCGGGCACGATGCAAGACCGGGTTGCTTCAATCCGGGGTCAGCAAGACGGGTACGAAACTGGAGCAACCAAGATAAGGCAATCAGCATCGGTCGGCGAAGGCACACCTCTTAACGAAAGGTCAGTTTCAACCGGATATCTCGTGGATTCCTGATATCTCGGCGGGAGTGAAGATCTCAACCGTTATAGACGTTAAACCATTATTTTAGGAATTCCATCCCGTAATTGAAGGAATTTTATCTTGTAATTAGGTTTTTACCATATTGAGGAGTCTACTTTTACCTATAAGAAGGGTATCTACCTTCATTGTAACACACAACGGTTACGAGAAAAACAGTAAATATTTCAGCTGTCATTTATCAATATCAATCATCCTTTATTGTGTTTCATTCCATTATCAGCAATCCATTCAAATACAACGGTTTGATCGTTCTTTTGCTTATTAAAATTCAATTGATTTACATTATATCTTACATTGTATCAAATCAATTCATACATCCTTAGCACTATGAACAAATTCAATTGTTACTCGAATTTAAGGGTAAACAGATATGAACCTGATACGACTTTCATACTGCATGACATTGAGGATGAGCTGAAGGAGAGTGTGGTTAGATACCACAGTGATAGAATTATTGTTCTTGTAGTGACTACTGGTGATAAAATGGGATGTGTTAACTTTAAATACTATTTTTAGTAGAAAACTGCTGTGTATATATGCTGCTTTTAATTTGAAACTAAATGGGTAAGCTATTAGTCTATACTAAACAAAAAAAAAAAAAGGTAAGAAAATTTACACTGTGGTGATTTCACTTGGGGAACAGCTATACCTTGCAATACTTGCTTCTTGTTCATTTAATCATTGAAAATGATGCATGCAATTTGTGCGAAGGATAACAAAAGAAAATGAATTCGTTGCTGTTCATATCTGGACATTTCTTGTGAAGAATTTGGCTTCAATTTACTTTCTGTAAGAGAGGAATATGATGATAAGCAGCAGCTTGAGCAGGTTGACTATGTAAACATATGGAGTGAAAAATTGTAATTCTGATTTATTCTAAACGCAATAGCTCTGTTAAAAAGTTAAACTAAATGATTGTTACTGCCCTAAGTTTTTGAAAGAATGCTGAACTGAGAAGCATGAGAAGATTCTTACCAGAAAGAAGCACAAGAATACTAACGATTGAAAATTTCAAGGCTCCTCTTTATTAGGCAACATTTTGAGAGAGGTCACAGTTTTTGTTGAAGTATTATTGATATGCTAGTATATTTTTGCCTTTGGATATTAAATTAAATGTTAGCATGATACTGCTTGCTGCTGGATAAATTGAACTTTGCTAGACTGGGAAGGTCATCATTATTCTTCAGTGGACTGTGGTTGTAGTCTGTTGAAGTCTTTGATCAGTAGCAGGGTAGCAGCCTTCACAGAAAACTATTGACAGCGCTATCCAGGTAGACTGAACGTTCATGTGCACTTTTGCTTGCACATCGCCTCTAGTCTATCATAAATATGTTGGGTAAAATTTGGGGCAATGTTTTTCCTGATTCCACGATAAGGAAATGAGAGGAAAGCACGGTTCGACGCAACTACAAGCAAGACCAAAGGATCCCTCGTATCGGAACTCGAGAGGAGTGAACGATGTATCTAGGATCGGGCACGGCAACATAATGGACCCGGACAAAGTAAAATTTTGAAGACCACGGGAAAAGGAGGTATAATTGGTCGTGATAAGTAGGGAGCCGTAATATTCGCCTTCAACTGGATATTACGGCACGGATCCCGGCCAGTATCAACTGCGGATTGGCTTTTACTAGAAAAAAAGAATTTAAAACTTATTTAGACTTGTAGTAGAACTAAAATTCCCTTTACTATAGAAAGGGGAGAGTTCCTTTATTTTAAACACACTGATAACACGCATATCAAAGGAATAAACGTTCATTTTTGTCTTCTAGTTATTATTCAAAGTATTCTTCAGTTATTCTCTTCTTTAATTGCAATCGAGCTAATATCGAGGGTCCGATCGAGACCGAATATCAGTGTTCAAACTTAAGATCAAGCTTGATCATTACATCACGATTGGTTTGATCGTTCATTTTTTCTTTAATTTAATAACTTGTTATTCTTAAATTATTCGTATTGAATTAAATCACGTATCCTTTAAACCGCGTACAAATTTAGTTATTACTCATTTTTAAGGATAAAAAGTTTTGCGCCCACCGTTGGGCTAAGGATAATAGTGGTGATTTGATACGGATTTCCATAACACACCTTGTTTTATACTTGTTCATTGAAGTTTTGGTTCCCGGTTAATCCAAGGATGTCAAATTTCCATTCTGCCCACTTGAACATTGACGCTGAGTCAGGCCACCACGGCGAAAACAATAACGTGATACCTAGCAATGATGTGTCCCATGCTGATTCCAATGGTGTCCCAGCCACCGCCTCGGTCGATACTAACTCACAGGTTGCCATCAATATCAATCTACCTACTAACCCCTAAAATAGCGTTCGCGGGGCACCCCAACCATTGGCTCTAAAAGCACCCGAAAGTGAAGGTGATGGGGTGAGCATGCGGCTGATTTTCGAAAATGTTGCAAGCTCAGCAAGCGACAATAGCACAGTTACAGAACCAAAGCCACGCCCCTAACAGAGCCGACCCCGAGCGAACCAGGAAAATACTCGAAGGGATGAACAAGCTGCCGTGGAGCAAGGAGAATTCGGGCTCTGGGAAACTTCTAAGATGATGAAAATGCTCGAAGTGTTGACAAAACGGGTGGAGTCTTGCGAGCAAAAGATAGAGGCCAATGACAAGAAGGTGGAAAATACTTGAAGATGCTTTCATAAAGGCCCATGCCGGTGCCATCAAGGTCGAGACGAGGAAGTCAGACCTTTTCAAGGTCAAGCAGAGGGATAACGAGATGCTTAGGGAATTTGTGTCAAGGTTCCAGATGGAATGAATGGATTTGTCCCAGTCGCAGATGATTGGGCCATTTAGGCATTTACTCAAGGGCTCAACTGCCTGAAGTTTCATGGCCTCTCAGTAGTTAAAGCAAAACTTAGTGGAGTACCCGGTGGTCCCGTGGGCCAACGTCCACAACAGGTATCAATCGAAGATCAGAGTTGAGGACTACCAACTCGGGGCCCCTTCAAGGTCTGTTTATCCCAACAGAACCAATGAAAGGCCCAAGAGAATCATCGATCAGGATCCAAGGACCGTTTGAGATCGATACCAGCCGTACGGTGCAGATCGGAGGGGAAACAGATCCAAAAGCCACCTGACAAGGAACGACAAGAGAAATGATCAGGGATGGAGCAGCTGGGGCCTGATGAGCAAGGGCGGGTTTGGCAGGTTGCTCGGGAGTATAGAAGCATTGAGATTATCGGAGTATAATCTCAACATAGACACTGCAAGTATAGTGTCGGCCATAGGACGCATCAAAAAGACCAAGTGGCCAAGACCACTACAGTCTGATTCGACCCAAAAAGCTTGGTGTGTAAATATCACGGTACGTACAGTCATAGGACCAAAGATTGTTGACAGCTAAGAGAAGAAGTAGCTCGAGTTCTCAACAGTGGACACCTTCGGGAATCTTAAGTCAGCGAGCCAAAAACCACTTTAGAATTAGGGACACCAACAAACAGGTCAAACAAGAGGAGCCCTTCTGATCAACATGATCATTGGGGGAGTAGATGTGCCCCAAGGACCAATGATAAAATGCACCAAAGTTTCTATCATGAGGGAAAAATGCACCCGAGATTACGTCTTGGAAGGAGCCATCTTGCTCAGCGACGAAGATGCCAAGGTCATCGTCCAGCCTCACAACGATGCACTAGTAATATCCGTATTTATCAATAAATATCAGGTTAAACGTGTATTGATTTGTCTAGGTAGCTCGGCCAACATCATCCGATCGAGGGTCGTAGAACAACTGCGGTTGCAGGAGCAAATCGTACCGGCTATCCGGTTATTGAACGAGTTCAACATGGCATACGAGACCACACAGGATGAGATAAATTTATCGGTCAACACTGCTAGGATCACCCAAGAAACAAATTTCTATGTGATCGAAGGGGAATAAGGTACAACGCCTTGTTCGAACATGAGAGCGGTGCCTTCGACCTTACATCAGGCGCTGAAATTTCCCACTCCGGGAGGAGTCAAAACAATCTACGGGGAATAGCCGACCGCAAAGGAAATGTTCGCTGTCGATGAAGTAATCCCGATGCCGTGGTTTCGACATCAAAAATCAAGGAACCAACCAAAGAAAAAAAAATACGAAATAGCAATAAATGATACCGGCCTCAACTGAGCCGGAAAAATAGAAGGATCATGGAGCAGATGATGAGGGTGATTACTGTGTCCCAAAATATTTTATAGCACACGATGACGTCGACGCTACCAAATCGATGATCGAGGAGCTGGAGATGATTATATTGATCGAGCACCTACCGGATCGAAAGGTATACCTGGGCACTAGACTAACCCCCGAGCCCAGGAAAAAACTTATTGATTTTCTTAAAGCTGATGCTGATTGTTTCGCCTGATCCCATCTAGACATGACAGGGATCCCACCAGAGGTACTGAGCTTGGATCCAGAGTTCCATCCGGTTAAGAAGAGGAGAAGGCCACAATCCGAGATCAAACATGCACATTCATAAAGGACGAGGTATCTAAACTTCTGAAAATAGGTTCCATCCAAGAAGTTAAATACCCGAGTTGGTTAGCTAACGTAGTAGTCATACCTAAAAAAGGAAATAAACTTAGGATGTGTGTATATTATAAGGATTTAAACAAGGCGTGTCCGAAGCACTCTTTCCCTTTGCCTAACATCGATCGATTTGATCGATGCGATGGCCGAACATGAGATACCGAGTTTGCTCAATGCTTATTCTAGGTACAACCAAATTTTGATGGACCCGAGCGATGCAGAAAATACTTCTTTCATAACTAAATTCGGCACTTATTGTTATAACGTAATGCCGTGCAGACTAAAGACACTGGTGCCACATACCAACACCTGGTTAATCGGATGTCCGAAGAACAAATAGGGAAATCAATGAAGTTTATGTTGACGATGTCTTGGTTAAGTCCCTTTGAACAGAGGACCATTTGAAACATTTGCAGGAAACCTTCGACATATTGAGGAAGTACAACATGAAGCTAAACCCAGAGAAGTGTGCATTTGGGTTCAGCTTGAGCAAGTTTCTCGGGTTCATGGTATCTAACCGGGGAATAGAGATCAACCTGGACAAAATAAAGGCCATAGAAGACATCACCATAGTCGACAACGTTAAGACAGTACAAAGACTGGCGGGGCGGATAGCCGTGTTGGGCTGGTTCATTTCAAGATCGTCGGATAAGAGCCATCGGTTTCTCACTATTGAAAAAGAAGAAGGTACACAATTTCCTATCCGAGGTCAAATACACCAAAAATTTCTAAGAGGGAAATGTCACTCATTGATTACTCCCTATGCCATTCGGACTAACAAGATCGAGACTGCATATAGAGAGGACATCAAGCTTAAAATGACATCAGCAACTTCCCTCAAAACAAAATAATTTCTTATTGGCCTTTTAAGCTTAAGCTGTTGAACTTGAAAGCATGTCTACATTTTTGTACTGTTATTTATGTATTTGGACTGTACCTGTTGAGCTCGTCACTGCTTTCAGCCCAAGGTTAGTCTCGTTACTTATTGAGGACATTGAGTCGGTTGTAGTCATGCTACACCCTGCACTTCGTGTGCAGCTCTAGGTATTTTCGGGCATGGTGGTTGCTGATCTTGGAGTTTTTACCCCTTCATAGATCATCGAGGTAGCTAGTTTGGCATTCGCATACCTTGACTCTCCTTATCTATCTCTTAGTTTTACTTGTATTTTTCTACCTTCCTAGACGGTGTTTCAGACTATGTTATTGTATAGATGCTCATGTACTCAATGACACTCGAATTTTGGGAAAGTTTGTATTGGAGTCGCAGTTGTTCGTATCAGTTATTTATGAGAGTTATTACTGTCAAACTTGCTTCATCTTATTTTAAATACAAAATGCCTAGTTTTATTGTGATTTTCGGTTTTCCTAGTTCTGTGATAGGCGCCATCACAACATGTTGAGTTTTGGGTCGTGACAAGTTAGTATCAGAGTCTAGGTTTCATAGGTCTCACGAGTCATGAACAGGTTTAGTAGAGTCTTGCGGATTGGTACGGAAACATCTGTACTTATCTTCGAGAGGCTGTCGAACCCTTAGGAAAACTTCACATTCTTGTATTTTGTCGTGCAAATTTATTGAATCTGGGAACTAAACTTCTGTTATTCTATTCTGCACGTATAGACCCACCGGTTGCTCCAGCTCAGGAGCAGGTTCTAGATGTGGTTGAGCCGGTGGGACCAGTTCAGGCACCAGCTGGGCCCATTGTGATTCCAAGCCTTTAGGAGGCTCTGGCCCAGATATTGATTGTCTGCACTAGCCTTGCTCAGGCAGTTTCAATTCCGACCGCGCCAGCCACTTCTCAGGCCGGGGGAAGTACTTAGACTCCTGATGCCCATACTCCAGAGCAGGTGATGCAGGGACATCAGACACCAGGGGTATTACCAGCCGAGTCAGTTGTAGTTGCTCAGGCCCAGGTGGGTCTCGTTATGAGTGATGAGGAGCAGAAGAGATTAGAGAGGTTTGGGAGGCTTAAGCCTCCAACACTCAGTGGGGCTGAGTCGGCGGATGCTCAAGACTTCTTGGATAGGTGCTGTGAGGCCCTACAAAATTTCTCCTAAGACCCGGGGTTTCGTGGTGACAAAGTAGGCTTATGCGTGGACAAATGTACACGTTACGAACTTTTTGGATTGAACAGTGCGCTGGGGAGTAAAGGAAAATATTTGGCAAAAGAAGACATTTCTGCGGCCCACTTTGAGGCCGCAGAATCACTCTGCAGGTCGAAGAATAGCGGCTGAGTGAAACAGGCAACTAGGCAAGTTTGGATGGTATTGTGCGGTCAATTATGCGGTCGCGAAACCATTTCGCGAGACGCACATCGACAGCTGAACCAGCATGAAGATTTTTCCGAAGGGAGGTTCTGCGGCGCATTATGCGACCGCAGAACACGTATGCGGATCGCATAAGAGCCGCAGAGTAGGGGAGGAGTGCCCAATTCAGAGGGCCATTTCGCGGACCGCAGAAGCATTATGCGATCGCAGATTCTATTTCGGAGCTTCATTGTTTTGGTTTTTATAACCCGACCCCATTTCATTATATAGACTCATGGACCATTTCTTAAGTAAGAACCTCACATTTTGAGAGTGAGAAAGTTCTCTAGAGAGGGAGAGAGTTCCTCAAGCAATTTTTCCTCAATTCCTACTCAAATCTTTGAAGATTAACAAGGAAAACACACTAGGTATTCATCCTAGAGGTAAGATCCTACACCCTAACTCTGAATTTCGAAATTTAACTAAAAATAGGTAACTAGTAAGGAAATTCTTGGGTATGGGAGTTGTTTATTTTTACATGCATGTACTATCAAGGGTTGGGGGAAGAATTTTGAGCTAAATTGGATAGACTTTGGGTAGTAGGGTGAAAGAATCCACCATGGAAGGACCTTGAAATCATAATACCTACCTAGTATTTGATAAAATGCTCAAATGAGCTGGAACCATGATCATCTTCCTAATTTTTGCTTCAATTTGTTATATTTCTAAAATGATCGAAGTTGCTAAGATTTTTGGAACATATTAGAGTACAAGGAAGCTCAAGTGAGGTAGGAAGGCTAAAATCTTCTTCTAGTATCGGAATTTTCGAACCCTTGTAAAGTTCTATCATGTGTACTCGAACTTGAAATGCTATTGATGTGGGATGTTCAAGCTAGTAAATTAATTCTCAAATTGCATAATGTGCCCAAACCCTCATGTGTTAAAGATTGTCTATTGTGACTTAATTATGTTATACCCTTTGTGGAATGAAGGTATTGTATGAAATCAATGTGATTTAGCCATAGGGATATCTACTCCGCAACTAGTAGGATATCTGCTCCGCATCTCCCCCTCGGTCTCCCAAGTAGCCTCCTCGACTAGCTGACCTCTCCGTTGTACCTTCACCGAAGCTATGTTCTTTGAATTTAACTTTCAAACCTGCCCATCCAAAATGTCTACTGGCTCCACATCAAGTCAAATAACCATCCAACTGAACTGTGCTGAAATCCAAAACATGAGATGGATCATCGATATACTTTCGAAGCATGGAAACATGAAACACTGGATGAACACCCGACAGACTAGGTGGCAATGCAAGCCTACAAGCCACATCTCCAATCCTCTCAGGCACCTCAGAAGGCCCAATATACCGAGGGCTCAACTTGACCTTCTTCTCGAACCTCATAACACCCTTCATGGGTGAAACTTTGAGAAGTACCTTCTCTCCCACCATGTAAGCAACATAACAAACCATCCAATCGGCGTAGCTCTTTTGTCTAGGCTGCGCCGTGCGAAGTAGATCCTAAATTAACTTAACCTTATCCAAAGCATCCTGAACCAAGTTTGTACCCAATAGCCTAGCCTCACCTGGTTGAAACCAACCCACCAGAGACCGACACCGTTTCCCATACAAAGCCTCATACGGGGCCATCTAAATGCTCAATTGGGAGATGTTGTACTACGCAAACTCTGCAAGCAGTAGAAAATGAACCCAAGAACCCTGAAATCTATGACACAAGCGTGTAGCATATCCTCTAATATCTTAACAGTGCGCTCGGACTGTTCGTTCGTCTGAGGGTGGAATGTGTACTCAACTCAACCCGTGTGCCTAACTCTCGCTGCACTACTCTCCAAAACTGCAATGTAAATTGCGTGCTCCGATCTAAAATGATGGACACCAGCACACCGTGAAAGCAAAAGATCTCGCGAATGTAGATCTCAGCCAACTGCTCCGAAAAATAAGTAGTCCCAAGTGAAACGAAATGCACGGACTTGGTCAACTGATCCACAATCGCCCAAATAGCATCAAACGTTCTCAAAGTCCGTGGGAGCCCAACTACGATGTCCATGGTGATACGCTCCCATTTCCAATCCAGAATCTCAAGCCTATAAAGCAATCCACCCAGTCTCTAATGATCGTACATCACCTACTGACAATTTAGGCACCGAGCTACAAACCATATCCTTCTTCATCCTTCTCCACCAATAGTGTTGCCTCAAGTCCTGATACATGTTTGCGGCACCTGGATGAATGGAATACCGCGAACTGTAGGCCTCCTCAAGAATCAACTTACATAGCCCATCTACATTGGGTACACAAATCCGGCCCTGCATCCTCAACACCCCATCATCCCCAATAGTAACCTCCTTGGTATCACAGTGCTGAACCGTGTCCGTAAGGACAAGCAAATGGGGGTCATCATACTGATGCTCTCTGATGCGATCATACAAGGAAGATCGACAAATCACACAAGTTAGAACCCGACTGGGCTTCGAAACATCTAATCTCACGGACTAATTGGCCAAGGCCTGAACATCTGATACAAGCGGTCTCTCACCTACCGGAATAAATGCAAGGCTACCCATACTCACCGCCTTCCTACTCAAGGCATCGGCCACCACATTCCCCTTCCCGGGATGATACAAAGTGGTAATATCATAGTCCTTTAGCAACTCCAACCATCTCCGCTGGTTCAAATTTAGATCCTTATGTTCGAACAAGTGTTGGAGACTCCAAAGATATGTAAATACCACACAAGAAACACCGTAGAGATAATGCCTTCTAATCTTCAATGCATGAAAGATAGCTGCCAACTTCAAATAATAAACAGGGTAGTTTATCTCATGGGGCTTCAATTGGCAGAAAGCATATGCAACTCTTCCTCCTGCATCAAGACACACCCAATACCAATCCGATAAGCATCACAATACACTATATATGAGCCTGACGCTGAAGGCAAGATTAGAACTGGAGCTACGGTCAAGGTAGTCTTGAGCTTCTGGAAGCTCTCCTAACATTCATCCAACCACCTGAATGGAGCACCCTTTTGGGTCAACCTGGTCAAAGGCGCTGCAATGGACGAGAAACCCTCCATGAAGCGATGATAATATCCGGCCAAGACGAGAAAACTCCGAATCTCAATAGCTGAAGATGATTTGGGCCAACTCTGAACCGCCTCTATCTTCTTTGGATCCACCTTAATCCCCTCACTGGACACCACGTGCCCCAAGAATGCCACTGAACTGAGCCAAAACTCACAATTCGAGAACTTAGCATAAAGCTTCTCCTCCCTCAACCTCTGTAGTACAATCCTCAAATGTTGGCCATGCTCCTCCTGACTATGTGAGTACACCAGGATATTATCAATGAATATTATTACCAACGAATCAAGGCATGGCTGGAATACACTGTTCATCAAATGCATAAATGGTGGGGCGTTGGTCAACCTTAGTGATATCATAAGGAACTCACAGTGACCACAATGGCTCCTGAATGCCGTCTTCAAAATATCCGAGTCCCGAATCATCATGGTGATACCCAAACCTCAAATCGATCTTGGAGAACACCCTCTCTCCTAGAAGCTGGTCAGATAGATCATCAATGTGTGGCAAAAGAAACTTGTTCTTGATTGTAACTTTGTTCAACTTCCTATAGTCAATGCACATTCGCATAATACCATCCTTTTTCTTCACAAACAGAACCGGTGCACCCCAAGGCGACACACTAGGACGAATAAACCCCTTATCAAGAAGCTTCTGAAGCTGCTCCTGCAACTCTACTAGTGCCATACGATACGGAGGAATAGAAATGGGCTGAGTGCCCAGCACCCAATCAATACCAAAATCAATATCCTGTCGGGTGGCATACCCGACAGGTCTGCAAAAACACATCCGGAAAGTCTCGTACAACCAAAATAGAACCAATAGTAGGAGTATCAGCACGAACCTCTCTCACAAAGGACAAATCTGACAAACACCCCTTCTGAACCATCCGTTGGTCCTTCGAATATGAAATCACCCTGCTGGGAACATAATATAGAGAACCTCTCCACTCAATCCTTGGAAACCCCGGCATCGTCAGTGTCACGGTCTTAGCGTGAAAATCTGTAATAGCACGACATGGAGACATCCAATCCATACCCAAAATCACGTGAAAATCAACCATACTAAGTAATAAGAGATCAACCTTAGTCTCCAATCTTACAATGGTCACCACACACAACCGATGTACACGGTCGATAACAATAGTACCGCTCACCGGCGCAGATACATGAACAGGTGAAAAAAGGGCTCACGGGCATATCCAAATAACGAGTAAACTATGATAATACATTGGATTAAGTAGAACCATAGTCAAATAATGTGGAAGCATCTATCTGGCACAATGAAATAATACATGTCATCACTGCATCTAAAGCAACGGCCTCTAGACTGGCAGGAATAATATAAAATCGACCCTGACCGCCACCTGATTGGCCACCCCCTCTAGGGCGACATCTAACTGCCTGAGCCCAACCCCGAGCTAGATAGGCAGGTGGTGAAGTAACTGGTGCGGAAGTCATAGCCTGACCCCTCTGCTAAACTGGACCTCCCGAGCGACGAGGACATTGTCTGGACACATGCCCAAACTCCATGCACTCGAAGCAACTCCTCACTGGTGGTGGGGACTAAATCGGTTCCCAATTACCAGAACAACTGCTAGAAGGACCTGGCACAGATGAACCCTGAACCGATGGAGCGCGGGACGAACTCAGAGCTGGGAGAGCACTGAGAGATGACTGACCCGGACGAGCACTGTATGAACCATGGCTAGTTGATGCACCAGGATGAACCGGACGAGCCATCTGAGTGGGCCTATATGGACGACCCTTCTTGTGGTAGGACTGTCCCTCATAAGGAATACCGCTGAAACCATCCAGAAAACGAGGCCTCTTGGCCTCCCTCTCCTCACGCTCCTGTCTATGGACAAACTCTAGCCGCCGAGCAATATCAACCACCTCGTCAAACCTAGCACCTGATGCATTCTCCCGAGTCTAACAAAACGCAACTGATAGCTGAGGCCATCAATGAACCTCCTAATACTCTCCCTATCTGTGGGAACCAACCAGATCGCTTGACGAGCCAACTCTAAAAATCTCATCTCATACTGGGTCACAAACATACCCTCCTGGCGTAGCTGCTCGAACTGTCTACGCAGCTCCTCTCTATGGATCGGTGGCAGAAACTTCTCAAGGAAGAGAACGGAGAACTTGTGCCATGAAAGTGGTGCAGCATCGGGTGACCTGCTTCTCTCATAGGCCTTCCACCATCTAAAGGCTGCCCCCGACAACTGAAAAATAGTAAATGAGGCCCCATTAGTCTCCAGAATACCCGCCCTGCGAAGAATCCGCTGGAACCTATCCAAGAAGTCCTGAGCATCCTCTGACTCAGCCCCACTAAATGATAAAGGCTTGAGCCTCCCAAACCTCTCTAGTCTCTTGTGCTCCCCATCACTCATAATAGGACCCACTTGGGCCTGAGCAACTTAAACCGGTTGGGCTAGTAATGCCCCTGGTGTCTGAAGTCCCTGCATCACCTGCTCTGGAGTACGGGCGGCGGGAGTTTGAGCACCTCTCCCGGCCTGAGAAGTGGCTGGCGCGTCGAAAACTGAAACCGCCTGAGCAAGGCTACTAAACCTGCTCATGACTCGTGAGACCTATGTAACATAAGCTCTGATACCAACTTGTCACAATCCAAATCTCACATGTCATGACGGCGCCTATCGCAACACTAGGCAAGCCGAAAATCTCCATAAACCATGCATCTTTAAACTTGAAAACATAACAAAATAAGTTTAAGAGTAAAATCTCATAAATACCGATAAGAAAATGCCGCGACTCACTACAATAGTTTCCCCAAAATTCGGGTGTCACTGAGCACATGAGCATCTATACAATAACATGGTCTGAAACACCGTCTAGGTAGGTAGAATAGTATAAGTAAAACTAAAAGATAAAGGAGGAGAGTCAAGGATTGCGGATGTCAAAGCAGCTACCTCGAGAATCTCTGAACTGATAAAACTACAAAATTAGCAACCACCATACCTGAAAGTACCTGGATCTGCACACGAAGTGCAGAGTGTAGTAGGAGAATAACCGACCCAATGTACTCAATAAGTAACAAGACTAATCTTGGGCTGAAAGCAGTGACGAGCTCAACAAGTACCGTCCAAATACAAAAATTACAGTGCAGAAATGTAGACATGCTTTCAAGTTCAACAGTTTAAGCTCAAAACAGATGAAATATGCCAACTGTGACTAATGATACATCTCTATCTCTATATGTCAATTACATATGCCAACTGTAATACAAGCAGTGATAAAATCATATGCATACTCTCGGAGAATCAATGCACTCAGTCCTCCCAGTCACTCAATCCTCACAGTCACTCAGTCCTCACAATCACTCAATCCTCAAAGTCAATCAGTCCTCACAGTCATTAGTCCTCCCAATCGCTCGACACTCTCTCGCACTCAGTAGGCACCTGCACTCACTGCTGATAATTCAGACTCCGGGAGGAGCAGATCCTGCCCAAGCGCAAAATAAGCAAATCATGTCATGAATCAATAAAGCCAGCTGCAGCGTGTAGCCCGATCCCTTAAATCCTCACAATCAGGCCCTCGGCCTCACTCGATCGTCAATCTCACCAATCAGCCCAAACAATGATGATATAATGTATCAATATATGGCAATAGAGAGTAAGATATGCAAATGATATATGTGACTGAGTACGTAATGTAAAATTAAGCAAGTAATTCAACAGCAACACGACCTTTGTGCGTCCCAAAAATACTAGCATATAGCCTAAGCATTATTTCTAACAGGAGCCACAGCTCAATTTCTCTAACACATGGAGAATATATGAATAATGACAAGATTATTTGACTACACAGTTCCACGGAATCGATTGAGTCACAATTTCTACGGTGCATGCCCACACACCGTCACCTAGAATGTGTGTCACCTCCACACCAATCACATAACACGTAATTCAGGGAATCATATCCTTAGAACCAAGTTTAGAAGCGTTACTTACCTCAAACCGTGTAAATATTTACTCCAATAAGCCCTTGCCTTGTGAAGCAGCCTCCGAACGCCTCGAATCTGGCCACAAACAACTCGATACAATTAACACAAGCTATAGGAATCAATTCCATATGAAAATGCTCAGTTCTCAATCAAAAGTCAAAAAGTCAACCCCAAGCCGATGTCTCATAATCCAACAAAAGTTACAAAATCCGAACACCCATTTAACCATGAGTCCAACCATACAAAAATTACTCAAATCCGACACCAAATCGCCACTCAAATCCCAATTCTTACTCTCCAATCCCTAGCCCAGAACTCCCAAAATTCCACATAAAAAACACATAAACTAGGTGAGAAATTCAATGGGCAATCAATATTATGAATAAAAACTACCAAAATTAGCTTACCTCAAGAAATCACGCGAAACCCCTCTCAAAAATCGCCTCCAACCGAGTTTGCACAGTCCAAAAATGATTAAATTCTCAGAATCCTTCAATTTTAAACACTGCCCAGGCCTTTCGCTTTTGCGGCCCAAAATCCGCATCTGCGGAATTGCTTTTGCAATGAAAACTCCGCTTCTGCAAAATTCACTAAAATCCCAAGCTCCGCATTTGCACCCCCAGGTTCGCTTCTTTGGAAGCGCTTCTGCGACCTCCTTTACGCAGGTGCGGCTCCGCTCTGCGGCTCACCTCATCGCACCTGTGGCA
The DNA here is from genome assembly GCA_002018475.1 of Nicotiana obtusifolia. Taxonomy (NCBI): domain Eukaryota; kingdom Viridiplantae; phylum Streptophyta; class Magnoliopsida; order Solanales; family Solanaceae; genus Nicotiana; species Nicotiana obtusifolia. The sequence continues at coordinate 92,114 of MCJB01027060.1, read as the reverse complement.
CTACCCAACTCTTCCTAGAACGCACCTGCAATCACTTTTTCGCTTCCACGGTCACGCACCTATGACCAAACCTCCGTAGGTGCAATGGCACCAAACACCAGCTATAATAAAACCATCCTATGTCCAAGTTCCAATCTGATTCCCATCTGAATCATTCCCGAGGACCCCAAAACCCCATCCAAACATATTAACAGGTCCTAAAACACAATACGAACTTAGTCGAGGCCTCAAATCACGTCAAACAACATCCAAAACACAAATCGCACCCCAATTCAAGCCTAATAAAAACTAATGAATTCCAACTTCTACGATCGATGCCAAAACCTATCAAATCAACTTCGATAAACCTCAAATTTTGCACATAATTCATAATTGAGACAATGGACCTATTCCAACTTTCGAAACCAAAATCCAAGCTTGATAACCACAAATTCAACTCTTGGTCAAACTTCTCAACTCTCCAAATTTAAATTTTTTTTTTACTTTCGCCAATTCAAGCCAAAATCATCTACGGACCTCCAAATCAATATCCGGACACATTCCTAAGTCCAAAATCACCATATGGAGCTATCGGAACCGTCAAAACTTCACTCTGGAGTCGTTTACATGTAAGTCAACATCCGGTCAACTCTTTCAACTTAAGCTTCCTACCTTGGGACTAAGTGTCCCAATTCATTCGGAAACATCCCCAGAACCAAACCAGCTACCTCGACAAGTTACATAACAATAATTGAGCATAGAATAAGCACTGAGTAGGAGAACGGTGCTACAACACTCAAAATAATCGGCCCGATCGTAACAAGGAGAAGGACCTAAAATGCCCCTAAACTGTGGAATTTGATATAATATTGTCCTCTGTCTACCTATCGGGCTAAAATTAACCCCGACTATAAGGGGACCGTTAGAAGTAAGGGCAAACTTGAGCCAAAGGTTTAACGTCAGGGGTATTTTTAGCCTAATAGGCGGATGAAGGGCAATATTGTACCAAATCCCATAGTTTAGGGGCATTTTAGGCCCTTATCCATACTGTGTCATAGGAAAAAGCAGAGAAAAAAACTGAAGTACCACCTACATCATTATGCAGGACTAGAGAAAGTGTGTCATGAGAATGTGAACATGGAAGATTTCCATCTACCTGACTATAGCCTCCAGTAGCTCATTTCTTGAGAAAACTGCCCTGCTACTAATCAAGTAGAAGATATTACCTGAAAACATATATCAAACTCATATATAGAGTACTCGCTAGTACCTGTATTTACCCTTAAACACGAGAAATAATTAAATTTGGACACGATATAAAATATACGTGATTAAATTCAATATGAATGATATAGGAACAACAAGTAATTAAATTAAAGAAAACATGAATGATCAAACCAATCGTGATGTAATGATCAAGCCTCATCTTAAGTTTGAACACTGAAATTCGGCCTCGATCAGACCTTCGATATAAGCTCGGTTACGATTAAAGAAGAGAATAACTGAAAGAACACTTTGAATAATAACTAGAAGATAAAATAAACTTTTATTCCTTTGATATACATGTTAACAGTGTGTTTAAAACAAAAAGAAGTCACCCTTTTATATAGTAGGTGAATTTAGTCCTAATACAAGTCTAAATAAGGTTAAAAATCTTCTTTTTTCGGTAAAAGCCAATCCGCAATTGATATCCGGCGGATCTGCGCTGTAATATCCGATTGAGGGAAAATATTACAGCTCCCTACTTAGCACAACCAACCGTTCCTCCTTTTCCCGTGGTCTTCAAAATTTTACTCGGTCCAGGTCCGTTATTTTGTTGTGCCCGATCCTGAATACATCATTCACTTCTCCCGAGTTCCGATACGAGGGATCCTTCAGCCTTGCTTGTAGTTGCGTCTAATTGTGCTTCCCTCTCGTTTCCCTATGTGGGAATCGGGAAAAACTAATACCACGGTATCCCGATCAGTCAAATGCTTCCCTCTCGTTTCCCTATGGGGGTCGGATAAATACCAGCATCGGCATAACCAACAAGATCGGGACTGCATTCGTTGCCATAAAATAAGCCCATATCGGTGATCCCTTTTAGATACCACAATATGTGTTTGATTCCATTTCAATGTCTCCTTGTAGGAGCAGAGCTATATCTTGCTAAGACATTTTGTGAAAAAGTTATGTCATGTCTTGTAGTATTAGCAAGATACATTAGTGCACCAATTGCACTAAGATATGGTACTTCAGGACCAAGTAGCTCTTCATTCTTTTCTTGAGGTCGGAACGGATCCTACATCAAGTGATTGAACCATCATCGGAGTACTTAATGGATGTGTTTCATCCATGTAAAACTGTTTTAATACCTTTTCTGTGTAGGCAGATTGATGAACAAAAATTTTGTTTGTCAAATGTTCAATTTGCAAACCGAGATATAATTTTATCTTTTCGAGATCTTTCATCTCGAATTCCTTCTTTAAATAATCAATTGCTCTTTGGAGTTCTATAGGAGTTCCAATAAGATTTATGTCATCAACATATACGGCAAGTACAACAAATTTCGATGATGTTTTCTTTATAAAAACACATGGACAAATGGCATCACTTATATAACCTTCCTTTAAAAAATATTCACTAAGGCGGTTATATCACATTCTTCCTGATTGCTTTAGACCATACAAAGATCTTTGCAATTTGATTAAAAATATTTTTTGGGGCTTTGAATTATGTGCGTCAGGCATTTTAAATCCCCCGGGAATTTTCATGTATATCTCATTATCAAGTGAGCCGTAAAGGTAGGCTGTTACCACATCCATTAAGTGCATGTCAAGCTTTTCATGGACACGCAAAACTAATGTGATAACGGAATATTATTGCATCCATAACAGGAGAATACGTCTCTTCATAATGGACACCAAGCCTTTGTGAAAATTCTTATGCAACAGACGTGCTTATATCTTTGTACCTCATTTTTCTCATTCCTTTTACGTACAAAGACCCATTTATAGACAACAGGCTTAACACCATTAGGTGTTTCGACTACAGGCCCAAAAACTTAACTCGAATTGGATTGCTCCTTGCCATTTTAGCCAATCACGTCTTTTTCGACATTCTCCAACAAATTGAGGTTCAAGATCCTCACTATCTTGCATAATGCTAGATGCAACATTGCATGCAAAGACATAATCCACCACTATATCCAATCAATTCAAATTTGTCTCAATATCGATTGGATTTATTGGTAGTTCCTTATTTTCTTGAGTCTCATGCTCAATGATTTCATCATGAATCTTAGGATTGGTTAAATCGTGGATTTCTTCATGAGACTATTTTTCAGTATCATTTTGGTCATTTGTTTTTCTTTTTCTAGGATTTCGATCTTTAGAACCCAATGGTCTGTCACGTTTTAGGCGTTCTTTTGACTCATTAGCTATGACACTAGAAGATTGTCCAACAGGAGCATCAATATGAATTGGAACATTCTCTGCAGGGACATTTGATTTTGTTATCCTTTTCAGATCTGTAAATGCGTCTGGTATTTGATTTGCTATTTTCTGCAAGTGAATGATCTTTTGCACCTCTTTTCACAAATAGCGGCACGTGGATCAAGATGAGAGAATGATGGATTCACAAAAATTCCCGTTTGGTTTCACAAATTTCTCCCCCTAATTTAGGAAAAAGTGTCTCATTGAATCGACATTCTGCAAATCGAGCAGTGAACAAATCCCCTTTAATGTTTCAAGATGGCGAATAATGGAGGACGATTCAAACCCAACATATATTCCTAACCTTCTTTGGGGACCCATATTGGTGCGATATGGCAGTGCTATAGGCACATATACTGCGCATTAAAAGTTTCTTAAATGGGATATATTAGGTTCATGACCCAAAACTAATTGCAACGGGGAATATTTATGATAATTTTTTGGTCTGAGACGAACTAGCATTGTGGCATGCAAAATGGCATGACCCCAAACAGAAGTAGGTAACCTCGTTTTCATGAGTAACGATCTTGCTATCAATTGAAGACGTTTAATCAAAGATTCTACAAGGCCATTTTAATTGTGAACATGAGCTACATGATGTTCCACTTTTATCCCAATTGATAAACAATAATCACTAAATACTTGAGAAGAAAACTCAGCAGCATTATCAAGTCTACTAGACTTAATTGGATTATCGAAAAATTGTGCCCGTAATCGGATTATTTGTGCCATTAATTTTGCAAACGTTAGGTTGCGAGATGACAGTAGACACACATGAGACCATCTCGATGATGCATTTATTAAGACCATAAAATATCTAAATGACCCACTAGGTGGGTGAATAGGTCCACAAATATCCCCTTGTATACGTTCCACAACGCAGTGGACTCAAACCCAACCTTTGTTGGTGATGGTCTACTAATTAAGTTGCCTTTGATAACAAGAAGTGCAAGAAAATTCATTATTTAAAAGAATCTTTAAATTCTTTAATGGATGCCCATTTGAGTTTTCTATAATCCGTCTTATCATAATTGATTCAGGATGTCCCAATCGATCATGCCAAAGTACAAAAGTATTGGAATCAATAACCTTTTGGTTTACGATAGAATGTGCCTCAATTGCACTATTCTCGTCCAATACAGGATACAAGATAAAAATGGGAACTTCTCAATAACCCTTTTCTGGCCAGAGATATTTTTGGTAACGATGAGATATTCAAGATTATTCTCATCTATTGTCTCAATATGATATCCATTTCGGCGGATATCTGTAAAACTCAACAAGTTCCTTCTGGACTTGGAGGAGAAAATTGCATTATCTATGATAAATATTGTTCCCTTAGGCAGAGTTATAATAGCTTTTCCACAGTCTTTAATTAAATTATTACTTCCAAAAATTATTGTAACATCTGTCTTACACATATTTAAATGAGAGAAATATTTATTCTCTTTGAGTATTGTATGTGTCGTACATGAATCAACTAAGCAAATATTTTTACAATTAAATTTTGATCCAAGTTTGCTTTGAAAAATATTCATATTTGCTTCCTATGATTTGATATACAAAAAGAAATATACAAATAAACATTAATATTTTCAGAGAAAAGGAAAAGAAACAAAGTTAAATCAATAACTCATTTTTCGTAAGACAATTTCTTTGATTGAACAACTTAATTAGAAAACAAATGTCGCATTTCAATACAAAAGTTTCATACAGTACCAGTTGATTTAAAACCAATCCTTTTAAGCATATGGAAAAGCTTTAGCAAACAGTGGTACATCAATTTAACTTAGACTATGTACTAAGAGTACGAACTTAAGTCTACTTGCATGTTTTGAAAAATTCTTTTACCATATATGAGAAGTAACATGGTCAATTGAATGAAGTAAACAGTGGGCAAATCTTTACCTCTAATAAAGTAAGAAAGTAGATTCTTGTTGGTCTTTTAATAAGATCAATATTCAAACATAATAAGGTAGTGCAGACTAAAACCAAACTTTATTCAATGAAGTGTTATGCTAATTCGACATACTAATTAATTCTAATTGCAAAACTGCTACTCATGTAAACTACGATAATTATATGATATTTATTCACTAACTGATACTAATAAAAAAAAATTAAAATTAAACTATTCAATCTTCTTTACCCACGGATCTATCATCCATCAATGGTTTAATTTTTTCATCAGAGTGCTCAAAAAAGTCTACCACATCCAAGTGGGTGATGTCAAATTCATTGTGCCACGACCACGAACACGAATAGGGCCACGACTTTTTTCACGCTTAGCATAATAGGAATACACCTCATCCACTTCAGGCAATGTTGTAGACCCAGTGGGTCGATTATTGTGATTTCTCATGAGCAAGTCATTATTTCGTTCAGCCACAAGGAGAAGAGAAATCAACTTAGAGTACTTCTTGAAACCTTTCTCTCTGTACTGCCGTTGCAGGACCATATTGGAGGCATGAAACGTTGTGAACGTTTTTTCAAGCATATCATAGTCAGTGATACTATCTCCACAGAGTTTCAATTTAGAAGTAATTCTGAACATCACCGAATTATATTCAGAAACAGACTTAAAGTCTTGGAGCCTCATATGAGCCCAATCATATCGTGCTTGTGGAAGTGTGACCAACTTTAAGTTATCATATCTTTCCTTTAAGTCATTTCACAATACAAGTGGATCTTTGACTGTGAGATATTCTATTTTCAACCCTTCATCAAGGTGATGGCGCAAGAAAATCAAGGCCTTAGCACAGTCTTGGGTAGATACTTTATTTTTATCTTTAATGGCGTCTCCAAGACCCATTGCATCTAAATGGATTTCAGCATCCAACACCCATGTCATATAGTTCTTGCCTAAAATTTCAAGGGCAACAAACTTTCTTTTCATAATATCAGTCATAATTAAAAAAGGAGAAAATTATACCTTAATCTTCTCAAAGAGCTTCTTGAGACAATAAAGTCTCGTGCTGATAACGTGAAATAAAATAATAAAAGAAAAAGAATAATATTGTAGAGAAAAGAGAGAGAATTCTTATTAATTTTGGGATAATTTATAATGGGGTAAAGCCCAGAAAAATGACTTAGCCACAAAATAACATTATCTCTAAAAAAATAGACATTCACTCTAAGTACAATTCTATTCATAACATTTTTATAATAATTAATAGTATTATTCCACTTTTAAAATATTAACAACAAATCTTTGTATAATATATGCAACCTTAAAAAAAACAACATAAAATTAACGATTTTAAAAATCTTCTCCAATGTTGGGCTTTCGAGCTTGCAAATATTATATCAAAAAATAGGGTTTGAAGCGACTGGTTCTAGTTGAACATGATTGAGGATAGTTCTCTTGAGTTTTAAAAGTATTTGAAACGCCCTGTGATGGATTGAAACTCAAAGAACAAAGATGGGTCGCCATTGAAGTTTCTTCTGAAGCTTAGTTTGAATTTTTTGGTTTGCAAAAATTAAAAAAAAATTCGACTAGGTATTATTTCGAAAGCTTGAGAACATTTTAAGGAGTTTATATCCCAAGTTTATGATGATATGGTAAATATTTGATGAGATTATGCATCGAATTTCAGATTGAACTTCGAGGTTGAAGAACATTGCAGTCCCATTATGTCATTTGTATGTCATATATATAATACTGATATACATGACTTGCATAGGATATATACAAGATATACGCATGACATATAGTAATATATAGGTGACAAATATAGTATATACATAAATCACAGACAACACCCTTTATACAACAAAGAACCACCAGAATCCACTATTCTCCGTCACACCACCACTAGAAACCACCATAACCACCAGTAATCCACCATAAGAATGCAAAAAGCATTTTAAAACCATAAAAAAGGAGCACCACAGAAACACGTGCGATACATTATTGGAGATTCATTATTAAAAATAAATTCAGTGCAGGTTGATTGAGCTGGAAACATTTAAAATACCAAATTGAAGTTGAAGTTAGTGGGTGTTACGATTTTCGATTATGCTGTTGGGTTTGTTGAATTTCGAATCGGTGGGCTTCATTTCTTCAAGTTGCGGACCCCTTTTGTTGTGTAAGTTTTTGGGAATTAATATTGACAGTTTAAAATGTGGTCATCTACAGATTACTGGTTTGAAAGTTGAAGAAAAAACTCCAATACGGATCTTGAAGTTGGGTATAGAAATTTTTTGAATTTGCGGCACAGTGAATGTTCTCGAGTAACTGTGGTAGCAGTCGATTACAAACATTTTGAAAAGTTCATATATCAAATTTAAAATGGTTTGGTGAAAGATTTAAGGTGGTTATGAGCAAGATTTAACTGAGCCTAAAATTAAGGGATACACCTATTCCCATAAATTGTTACAAAAAAAAAAAAAAAAAAAAAAAAAAAAAAAAAAAAAAAAAAAAGTCTTGTTATGTTGGATAGTTATTTGAAAATGTCTATATAAAATGTAATTAGATATCTTAAACAGGTGGTCTAAAGTACAATTTTAAATTGAAAATTGATTAATTAAAGTCTCTAATACAAAAATATGAGATGATAAACTGTATTGCCACTATTATCATTTATTTGATAGTATTTAATTAGATTGGAGTGTGAAAAACAAAGAAATACTTTTAACCATAAGTTTATTATATGCAAAATATCAAAATAACCTGTACTATTAAAACTAAATGAGAGATGATGAGAGTTTTATATGTTTATTGTATCAAATTATATCTTAGTAAATTATGTCACCGTAAGTTAAAAAAAAAAAATTATCTAAATAAAAAATTGCTAATAAGTGAGGACAAGATAGATTTAAGATCAAAATTTAGTACTTTTTCTGTTCCAATTTATGTGGCACTTTTCATGTAATGATCCGACAGATTGTTTTGAGCTTTAGCATTTTGTTCGGCGGTATGTGACCTTGAGTAGCTTCACATGATGTATTATGATTTGCATAGTGCAACGACCCAATCGGTCGTTTTGAGAACTAGCATCCCGTTCGGTGGCTTAAGGTCTCGAGTAGCTTTGTGTTATGTACTATGACTTACGTTGATGATCGATTTTGGCTTTCGGATGATTCGAAACTAATTTGGAAGGATGATTCTTGTCTTAGAAGCTTAAGCGGTAAGAGTTGGGAGTTTGACTTTTGTGTAGACGACTCCAAAATGTTGTTTTGATGATTCGGGTGAGTTTTCGGGGTGGTTTCGGACCATTTTTATAATTGCTGGTTTTTTAACACAGGGGTATGCATCGCAATCGCGGGCTTTGGGTCGCGTTCGCAAAGAGCAAATTTGTTGTTTGGGCACTATGAATTGCGATTGCGGAAGCCTTTTCGCAATTGCGTAGAGGAAACTCTACTGTCATTGACCCAACTTTGGAAGCTTATGTCTTGCAATCTATAAGGAACTTGGAGATGATATAAAAACTAAAAGTTGCAGCAGTTTGAGTCTAATTTTCAGAATTTAAACCGTTTATCATTTGGAGTTTTGTAAAAAAGGTTATGGCTGTTACAGACTATCTGAGAAGAGTTTGGGAAGGGTAAGTTTCATCGCGATCGTGGGAATGGCCGCGATCGCAAAGGGTAAAATTTGCACTGGAAAATTTTTGAATCGCGATCACGAGGTTGGTGACTGCGATCGCGAAGAGTACCTCTAGAGCAGTGTATAAAGTACTCTATTTCGAAGGTGTTGGTCATTTTATTATATTTTGAGCTATGGAGCTCTGATTTGGGCGATTTTGAAGGGGATTTTCACACTTTTGGATTAGGATAAGTGTTCTTTATCTGGATCTAATTTATATTTCGTGATTTCATCTTCTCTTTTTAATATTAAATTAGTGATTTGAATGGGAGAAAATAAAATTTTTTATATAAACTTTCAAAAATGTAAAATGAGGATTTGAAGGCTGTTTGTGGGGAAACTACCCCTTAGGATTTGATTCGTTTGTGTTATTTGTGTCATGTGAAAGCCGTGAACGCGAGGTGACGAGTACGTACTCGGGTTTATATGTAGGAAATTGATCTGCTTAGACTCTTAGGCTTCTTTTATGTACTTATTTGGAATTGTTAGCACATGTTATATCTTTTATTCGTCATGTCTACTATCACATGCTTTATTTGAGGTTGTCGTTACATGTCACATTCTTTACTTATCGAGTTTTCTCTTATATGCTTTATTTGAAGTTGTTATCACTTTTATCATTATCTGATTTCTTTTATTGTGGAGTTATTCTTAGCTGAAATTGTTGTTACATGATATCTTTTTGTTGCCGGGTTATTCTCATGCATTTAGATGTAGTGCTAGTTCATGCCATCTCTTTCATAGTTAGCCTATTCATACACTAGAATCCAAAGTTTGTAATTTCATAGAAATACTTTCACTATTAAGTTTATCCTTAAATAATTAATTGGGATTGAGGTTATCGAAAGTCATTAATCTATTTTAATTGAAGTTGTGTTTAAAGGGGGTGTTGTTCCTTGTTGAGTTACTTTTCCCATTTATTTTATTGTTATTGAGATTCTATACACATTGTGTTGAGCCGTGGGCTATTTGTTGTGAAACTATTAATATTGTTGGATCTTTGGAAAGGTTGTGGTCTATGGGCACTTGTGATACGAGTTGATATGCCGTGTTGTTGTAATATTAGCACATGTGAATTGTTGTGTGGTTGGTTGTTATTATGCAGGTATAAGGCTGGTATTTCACCGTTGTTGTTATGCGGGGCATAAGGGTGGCATCTCACTGTTGTTGAATGTATGGAGTGATACGGGTGGCTATTGTATTATTGTTTGGGCGGAGTGATAAGGGTGGATATTATACGGAGTGATACGGGGTTATCACAGATATATGAGTGGCTAATAATATTGTTAGGGCTAAGTGATACGGGTGGCTATCAAAGAGATAAGGGTGGCAATGTCAGGGATGATGTGTGATGGCTTGGGGACATTGTGTTGGTGATTTTTGCGTGATGGTGTGCTTTTCCTTGTGTATGTCATACACCTTACGTGATTTATTGTGATGCTCCTATTATCTACTCGATATCTTTGATATTACTTATTGACTTGGGCTACAATAGTACACTGGCCCAAGCATACACCGTAGCATGCCACTGATACTAGCTCAAGAGTATGAAACTTGACATTTATTAGTCATGCCCATGTGTTCTTGTATTATTGGGTTTCATGTTGATATTGAGCCTGTGACCACGTCGGACGGATTGTGATTATGAGCCAGTGACCATGTTGGGCGGATTGTGATTATGAGCGTGTGACCACGCCAGGTGGATTGTGATTGTGAGCGTGTGACCACGCCGTGCGGATTGTGGATGTGAGCCCGTGATCATGCCGGGCAGATTGATTTATTGGCACGTGAGTAGTCCGTACGGTTGCGATTTGAAATGCGGGCACAAGGTGCCATGAGCATAGGATGGTGGGTTAAGACCCGTGACTTGTGATTATGAGATGAGGTATCACAGAGTGATTTTGTTATGAAACTTGTGTTAGAACGACTTGATTAATTGGTTGTCCCTTGTGTTCTTTATTTGGTTTTAATGATGCTTCACAGTGTTCTTATTACTTTACTATTTATGTCACTTGTTGATTCTTGTTGCCATTTACTGATTTCTGCTTTCATTATTAGCTTTATAATTCTATGCTGCACAAGTTATTTTGTCTAGTGAGTGCCTTGACTTGTACCTCGTCACTACTCCACCGAGATTAGTCTTGATATTTACTGGGTACCAACCGTGGTGTACTCATACTACACTTCTGTATATTTTTGTGCAGAGCCAGGTATTAGAGATATTGGACTCGAGCAGAGTTAGAATATTGGTCGCGAGGATTCAAGGTAGAGCTGCTTGGTTGTCGCAGTCCCTTGGAGTTCTTTCCTTTCATTGTACTGTCAGCTTGTTATTTGTAAAGTATTATATTTCGATCCTTGAAATCTTTCCATGTACTTAGCTAGAGTTCGTGACTATATATTACCAAATCTTGGGGGGCTGTAATGATTATTGCAGCGTAGGCTTGTTACGCTTTTATTTCGGTATTCATATTAGACTATGTTTCAAATTATCATTGTTAATTATTTTCCTAATTATCGTTAGTAATCAGCTTACCTAGCCTTAGAGACCAGGGGCCATCACGACGCTTGCATCACGTTTTTGGGTCGTGATAAGTTGGTATCATAACTCTAGGTTCATAGATTTTACGAGTCACAAGCAAGTTTAATAGATTCTTGTAGGCTGGTACGGTGACGTCTGTACTTATCTTTGATAAGCTGCAAAACTATTAGGAAAATTCCACTTCTTTCATTCCTGTCATACGGATTTGTTGATTTTGAAGTTTGAGCCTTTGTATCTCTATTCTCTCACAGATGGTGAGGACACGCGTTACCGGGTCAGCTGAGCAGACACTCGCGCCCTCTGCTAGAGCCGTGAGAGGCCGGGGCTGGGGTAGAGTCCGAAGAGGGGCACGCGCCGCAGCTAGAGCAGCAGTTGAGGTGCCACTAGTAGCTCCGGTTGGGGGACAGGCACTGAGGTGCCTGTTGTTACCCCTGGACTTCAGGAGACTTTAGCACAGTTCCTAAGCATGTTTGGTACATCGGCTCAAGCAGGCTTGATCTCCGTTCTACCAACTACTTTGTAGATTGGGGGAGGAGCTCAGACTCCCACCGCCCATACTCTAGAGCAGCGGGCTCACATTGGTCAGGTTCCGGGTGTGGTGCCGGTACAAGAGGTATAGTTCTCCTACTTTCAGTGGCACAACTATTGAGGATTGATAAGTGCGGATTTTGACCATTTATTAGTACCATTTTGCTTTTGTTTTATTCCGAAAGTATCGATTTATGATCCCAATATAAATAAAAGTGAGCACATTGCAGGAATGTTGGAAATTTGGGCTCTCATGAAGAAATCTAACTCAAAATAAAGTGTTCCGACTCACAAGACAAGAAGGGGCACAACACACAAGAAGTGCGGTCTGCAGAGGTATTTCTGCTGCTGCAGAAGAAAGTGCTGATGGCAGAGTTCTCTCTGTGGCTACGAAACTGGTGAAGAAGCCCAGTAGACTTTAAGCAGAAGTGCGGACCGCACATGAATTGTGCGGCCGCAAAACAGGGTCCGCACTGACAAGAAGTCAAAAGTTCATAGAGTGTGCAAATGGGCAAAACTTGAAGCCTTACCTGAAATGCGGATCACCCAAGAATTGTGCGGCCGCAGAAGCTGGCTTGCAGTCGCAGACCAAATTGTACGGCTACAGAATCCAAGTCCGTGCAAGACCAAGCAATGTGCAGACCGCACATGGAATTGTGCGGCGCAGAACCTCCCGAGGGGCATTTTTGTTGGCGAATTTTGGGCCACTATAATAGACGGGAATCACATTTTTAGGTCAAGTTTTGAAGTTGAAGCAGCTGTAGCCGTTGTAATTTTCAATTTTAGGAAATTTGTGATCATTTTGGGATTAAAACATCATACTTTATCATTTTAATCTTACATTATGAGTTTAATTAATATTTATTCTTTGTTTTCTTCATTTTCTACTATGAGTAGCTAGACTTTTACTAGGGTTGTCACCCAACCTTAGTGTGTAAACCTTATGGGTATTTAATTTAATGCTTTTTTATGATTGAGAGTTGATTATTTAGCCTTGTTTATGCTTTAATTTTAGAATTAATGGTTGCAATCATTGATTCATGCCTTTTTGCCTTGGTCTTTACTTGAGAAAGAGGGACCTAGTCTAGGAAAGCTTGGCTAACAAGAAACTGGGTTAATTGAGGATTTGATTAGCCTAATTGAAGGGTTTGAACTATAGATAGGGAAAAACCGACTTGAGCTCATATCAACTATTTAGTTTGATACCAATTTGGGCTTGAGAAAGCCAAATTGGGAAAAAGCACTCTATGATCGAGAGGTATTAAGTGGGTAACTTAAATTTGAGAGCTATAATACATCCCGATCAACAAAAAAGTGTTGACATACTTAACCCATTAGGCAAATACCTAGGTGAAGGTCACACCCCTAGGCTTTTTAACCATTTGATAAAAAAACAAATACAATCATTCTTTTTCTAGTTTCTTCTCATTAGCTTATAATCATTAGTGATAATTAGGAAGTAGAAAACAAAATAATTTGTTTGGAAGCACAATTTAGTTATTTCATTTCATCTCATCAAGTGTATACCCTAACACCCATATTAAACTCCATGTGGAAATCGACCACGACTTTTGTTGGGTACTATTCTTCCAACGATCATTTCCACTCACTATTGAGTGTGAATTGGACGTGGATCAATTTTTGGCGCCTTTGCCGGGGAGTTAAGACGGTGTTAGCTATATATTTGAATGTTTTCTTGAAGTATCTTCTTTCCCTTCCGTGTTACTAACTTGTGTGAGAAATTACAGGTACCAACACGGCGAACAGTGATCTCAGAAATTTGCCTTTGGGGGAATTGGACGGCGAGGAGGAACAAGTAGAGGAGGTACCTCTTGAACCTCAAGCCAACTGGAGAGGTCGGGTACTTCATGACAACGTGCCTGTTCCACTCCCGCCTCTACCACGAGCGGCTCTACACCGGATATTGCCCAACAAAAGTTATACTAGTGCAATGTCCCTCCTCGTATTAGGGTGGGCAACTTCCAAATCTCCAATGTGATGCTCACTTTGCTTGAGCAACAGGGTTTCTTTAGCAGTGCTCCAACTCAAAATGCTTATAAACATTTGAAGGGCTTTGTGGATACATTTTGGGGGAGCAAGCAAACTAATCTTTTCGAGGTTGCGTTAAGGCTAAGGCTTTTTCCCTTCTCTCTACGGGGGAAAGCTTTAGATTGGTTGAACGATTGTCGAAGATTGGTTGAACGATTGCCGAACCATTCAATTCACGCATAGGATAGTTGGCGGAAAAGTTCATTGCTAAGTTTTTCTCTCTCAGGCACATGGCTACACTTCGAGATGAGATCTTGGCATTCAAGCAAGAGCCGAATGAACAACTACACGAAATATGAGAGCGCTATAGAACAATGGTTATGCAATGTCCCAACAATGATATGATGGAAAACATAATTCAACAAACCTTTTATGGTGGGATTAACACAACCAACCAATGTGTAGCGAATCAACTAGCCGGTGGGAACTTTATGACTACGCCTTATGCGGAGGCGTGTGGAATCTTGGATGAGATGGTGGAAACGTCGTCGGATTGGAAATCCCGGACCGATGTTCCACATGGCGATCCAAATATGATCCACCTTCACAAAGAATGGCAAGACCATGGGCAAGCCATTGCCAAATTGACAACTACCATGACTCAACTAGCGAAGGCCCAACTAAATCAATTGCAAGCTCCTAAGCAAGTTAATGCTATGGAGGCAGTGAATGTGATGGTGAACAAGAGGAGGACCAAGGGTCCACAAGTGCAAACTCGAGTGGAGAACTATGTGCAAGATGATGGTGGTTTTGAGCAAGATGATTCTTACAATGACCAAGAGGAGAAAGAGCAATAAATGAACAATTATCAAGAACAAAGAAACAACTTCCAAGGCCCAAACCAGCAACAATGGCGACTACAAAACAATCATGGAACTTGGAATTCTAACAATCAAGGGAATTGGAATAAAAACAATCAAGGGAATTGGAGTGGACACAACCAAGGAAATTGGGGAGGCAACAATCAAGGTGGATGGATTAACAATCAAGGCAACCAGGGGTCGGGTTTTCAAAGGCCCTCTATGTACCAACAACCGAGCAACCCACCTCCTTACCCTTACCATGGTTCAAGTTCTTCAAACAATGAGATGTGATGTATTGAAAGTATGTTCAAGCAAATGATGGAAAAGAACGCTGATTCGGATGCCCAACTTGCCTCACACAACACATCAGTCCGGAACCTAGAAGTTCAAATGGGGAAAATCTCTTAAACTTTAAATTCTCAACCTAAGGGGGCACTACCAAGTAACACAGTGGTAAACCTAAAGGGTGGTAACAATACGGGGCATGCTATGGCGGTTATGCCCATGCCCACAACTCCATTGTCTGCGCTGCGAGTCTCCTAGACATTGGCAAGTCTCAACAACTGGATGCAGATAGCTACTTCAAAAGTGTCTGACTTATATCTAGTACTGTTGCAGCGCAGTTCACTACACAGGCACCGCAAGCCCCCTCAGACATTGATGAGACGCTCAAGCATATTCTAGAAAACCAGAAGACGATCATGGACACCTTGGTACAACACGGGTTGGTTATTGAGGAGCTGGGAAAGGAAGTGAAGAAGATGAGGAAGTCCCAAGCAAGCAAGAAATCAGTGGACAAGCTCAGAAATGAGGTGACTCGACTTGCCACAGCTGGAGACCTACCCTTTTGATATGCTACTTGACCCGCACCAGTCTGTCCCAGATCCATTAGCACCATTTGCACCGGTAGCACTAACTGGCCAGTCTGAGGAGCCAGACCTTGCTACCGACACTGCTGAGGCAGTGCGTATGATGTTCACCACTCCCGCCACGCCTAGATTGACGATGATGAGATACAGTTGGCTGATCCTGAGAGAGATGACATTGCTAGGGACATTGAGATATCCAAGGATCCTTAGGGAGTTTTCTTCACCCTATCTTCTTTCACTCTTATTTTGTGAAACGTTGTGTACAATGCTTACTTTTATTCGGAGTGAGGGGGGGGGGGGGGGGTTT
>MCJB01027060.1:41403-75963 GCA_002018475.1 Nicotiana obtusifolia | reverse complement strand
GTGAGGGGGGGGGGTGGAGTTTATTTGATACATTGACACATTTTGGATACCTTTGGACGGTAATAATTTGATGATTCTCTTTCTTTTCTTATTTGTATTTATCTATCTTTAGTAGTTATTGTTCATTCACTTCTTTATTTTCCATTTTAGTTCTTGTTTTGTTAAGTAGCTTCTTTTATACTTTCGAAGATAATAAGCCTTTGGTTTTCTTAACACCAAGGTTCATTCCAAAGATAGTTTTTGTTTGAACTGGGTGACTCATTCCAACGATGGATGGCATAACAACGTTCTTAAGGGAATGAATCCGTTTTTGAGTTTAGTGTAACGACCCGGCCAGTCGTCTCATGAGTTACCGCTCCGTTTTCCCCATTTCCGCTTCATTATGCTTCGTTATCCGTGTTTTACGTGATCGAGTTTAGTAGTTTGCGTTCGGAGTGAATTTGGTAAGAAATGAGCACTTAGTCTCTTTTAAAAAAGTTTAAGTTGAAAAAATCAACCGGATGTTGACTTATGAGTTAGAGGGCTCGGATGTGAGTTCCGATGGTTCGGTTAGCTTCGGGAGGTGATTTATGACTTAGGAGTGTGATCAAAATTGGTTTGGAGGTCCGGTGTGGAATTAGACTTGAATTGGTAGAGTTAGTATTTTGGCGATTTCCGGTTGTTAGGCGAGATTTTGATCCGAGGGTCGGAATGGAATTCCGAGAGTTGCTATAGCTTCGTATGGTGATTTTGAAGTTAGGCGTATGTCTTTGAAATTGGAAATCCGTAGGACAATTCAACGCATTTTGGAGAATGTTGGAAAATGGAAGATTTTTGGAAAGTTTGACCGAGGAGTTGACTTTTTGATATCGGGATCGGAATACAGTTCTAAAAATCTTCATAGGTCCGTTATGTCATTTATGACTTGTGTGCAAAATTTGAGGTCAATCAGACTCGATTTGATAGGTTTCGGCATCGAATGTAGAAGTTGGAATTTGGTAGTTTCGTTAGGCCTGAATTGGGATATCATTCGTGTTTTTAGCATTTTTGGATGTGATTAGAGGCCTCAAATAAGTCCGTAATATGTTTTAGGACTTGTTGGTATATCCGGATGGGGTCCCGAAATGCTCGGGTGAGTTTCGAAGTGCTTTCGGACAGTTCTAGGTCGTTTTTAACTGCTGGTGCATCGCAGAAATTTCTGCTGCACAGAGCTTATTTTGGAAGCTTATAACTCGCAATCTATAAGGAATTTGGAAATTATCAGAACATGGAAGTTGTAGCCCTTTGCGTCTAGATTCAGGAAATATAAACCATTCATCATTTGGACATATATACAGAAAGTTAAGATAGATTAACCGAAGCCTGGTACTGCTGTTGTTTTCCAGGCAGTGTGCATGGCAGAAATTTTTGCTGCACAAGACCAACTTTGGAAACTTATATCTCGTAATCTATAAGGAATTTGGAGATGGTCCAAAAATGAAAGTTGTAGCCCTTTGAATATAGTTTGCATAAATATAAATCATTTATCATTTGGACATTTGTATCAAAAGTTACAATCGATTAACCAAAGCACAGTACTGCTGTTGTTTTCCAGGCAGTGAGCATGGCAGAAATTTCTACTGCACAGGACCGACTTTGGAAGCTTATATCTCTCAATATATAAGGAATTATGAGATGATCAAAACATGAAAGTTGTAGCCCTTTGAATCCAGTTTCCAGAAAGATAAACCATTCATTATTTGGACATTTGTCCAGAACGTTATGATCGATTTACCGAAGGCTGGTACTGCAATTTTCTTCCTGGAAATAGGAGTCAAGTCGCATTTCACACATGCGACTTGCGTAGACAGAATGTATAAGTCTGCATTCCGACATTTTTATTCATTTTTTTGATTTTAGAACTCAGTTTTGGGTAATTTCAGGGAGGATTTTCACAAGTTTGAGCTGGGTAAGTGTTCCTTTATCCTAAATCATTTATATTTAGTGATTCCATACTTATTTACGTCATGAATTTATGAAATTAATTGAAGAAACTGGGGGTTTTTGTAAAATCTTTCCAAAATAAAAAATGAA
Source organism: Nicotiana obtusifolia (assembly GCA_002018475.1). Lineage (NCBI taxonomy): Eukaryota > Viridiplantae > Streptophyta > Magnoliopsida > Solanales > Solanaceae > Nicotiana > Nicotiana obtusifolia. Next base: position 73,911 of record MCJB01027060.1, on the reverse strand, counting down.
GATTTGAAAGGCAGTCTGATGTTGGAATTCGATAATTTTTGGGTGGTTGAACTCGTTAGGAGATAAGGAACCCGTTGATGTGAAAGTTTCTGAGCTTCGAGAAGTGGGCCCGGGGCTCGGGTTTTGCTAATTTTGGAATTCTTGGTATTTTTCGATTGTTTTCGCTTGGGCTTTGTCCCCTGAGCATATTGTGACGTATTCGTTTCTGATTTTGGATAGATTCGACGCGCGTGAAGGACAATTCGAGGGGCAAAGGCGTAGCAGGCTAGGGATTTAGCCGATTCGATGTGAGTAGTGATTTTAAATGATGTTCTGAGGGTTTGAAACCCCGGATTGTACATCGTAGTGCTATATTGAGGTGAGACACGCGTTCGATGATGAGCGTGGGGTCGTTTACTACTGGGGATTGTAGCTTGGTCTGTCCCGATTGATGATTTTTACCGCGTATTTGACTGAAACTTATTTGTTATCATCATGATTTAGGCTGATTGCCATAATTGGGCTTCGTGCCAATTATTTGAACCCTTCGGGGGATTTTTATCACTGGTTCCTCACTATTTTGACTTATTGCTTGAGCTTAGTCATGCTGTTTTCTACTGTTTTTACAACTCAGCCACTTTTACTCAGTTTTGAGACTTAAATAATATTTTAATGATGTTTTTGGGCCGAGAACTACTTTTTTACTATGCCCGAGGGGCTTGTGATGATTTTCTGACTGAGTGCGGCCGAGGGCCAGATGTAAGGATATACTGAGTGATATGAGGCCGAGGGCCTGAGATACTTTATATGCCACGAGGTGGCTTGACTGATATGAGGCCGAGGGCCTAGATTTGATGCCACGAGGTGGCTTGATATTGTGCTTGGGTCGTAAGGGGCCCCTCCCAGAGTCTGTACACCCCCAGTGAGCGCGTGTACCTATTGTGATGTGAGATATAGCCCGAGGGGCTCATATTATACCATGTGATAGCCCGAGGGGCTGGTATTGTTCTGAGATTTGAGCCCGAGGGGCTGGTACTGTTCTGCGATATTGCCCAAGGGGCGGATTTGTTGATACTGAGCCCGAGGGGCATTCTTCTATTTTTTTCTTTTTTACTTCACATTATTTACCTGAAAAAAAAATTACATGTTTTACCTGTTGAAAGGAGATTTTACTTGATTTCTCACTAATTTACTGTTTTCAAATGATGTTTTACTACTTCATTATAGAATGCCTTGTGCTTTACGTACTTTCTTACTTTCACTCGTTATTTATATTTATTACTCACTGGGTCGGAGTACTCACATTACTCCCTGCACCATGTGTGCAGATTCAAGCGTTGTTGGTTTCGCTCCGGAGTGCTAACTCCTACCGTCCAGGCGGTGATTCAGAGACTACGAGGTAGTTGTTGGCGTCCGCAGCCCCGTATGTCCCTTATCTTATTGTTTCTATGTTCTTCAAACAGTTGTGCTAGATATTGTATTTATTGGACTTGTATCAGGATCCATAGTTGCTCATGACTTGTGACACCCCGGTTTGGGCTGTGTCGGGATGGCTTCTATTATGGTTAACTATATTTTCGTGAATTATTGCTATTAAATCATGCTTATATTATTTTCATGTTAATTAACTGCTTAAAATGAGATTTTGGTTAAATTAGCTGGCCTTGTCTTCATGAGAGGCGCCATCACGATCGGGTTCAGGGTTAGGGTTATGACATTTAGGTAATAATAGTAGTAGTAGTAGTAATGAATAGAAAGTCCTAATCAAGTCATTCTCGAAGAGTTAATCATGCTTCATTTGGTACCAACACACTTAACTACTTGCTTATGGTTAGAGACAAGGTTTTTGAAATAAATAGCTCTAGTTAGTGACTTTGAGACTCTTTAGTTGACTTTGGCAATCATCGAGTGGTTTATTGGACCATAGTGATATTTAATCTTGAATGCGGTTGCTGTAGGTTCTTGACTCTATCCTCTTTTACGATCTAGTTGCGCGAGGGGTGAGATGAATTGTTGCTAGTGCAATCCGTGCGAATGGTCTAGAACTTGCCCCGAATGTGCTTCAAGGCAAAATCCTAAGTTTTGTTTGGTTTGAGAAATGATTGTAGGCTTTCCTTGGCCCGCTTGAGCTTTCTATTTCCAACCAATGTCGTTATCCCCCTTTGAGCCTCTAGCCTTTCTCATTTGATAACCATGTTATAAGCCTTTACCCGTTTTGTCGTGATCCTCCCTAGGCACCGGGACTTTCCTTAACTCTCTTGTGAAATAAGTGGCTTAAAGCATAAGTTTGGGGGAGAAATGAGGAATTTGAAAAAGGTATCAAGGCACAAAAAGAGAAAGAAATGATCTCCATGAAAAAAGAAGGCAAGAAAAGAAAAATAACAAAAAGCAAAATGTAAAAAGTAGAATAAGTGGAGGGGTTGATGGATTTGAAAAGAGGTAATAATCCCTAACATGAGCATCAAAGGGAGAAAATAATGAAATGAACAAGAAAGAGTGATGTCAAGTCTCTCTATGCCCCAAATAAAAATAAAATGCATCTAAGAATTGGTAATTGTGAGCCGAGAAATGAAAATGTGGACTGCTTAAGGAAAGGTGTAACCACTTACTCATATGGTATCCTACCCTAATCCAAGAGCCCTCATTACAACCCGAAAGAAGTCCTACTTTATTTTGAACCGAGTGAGCTTACATTACCATGAGGGGCAAGCCTATGGTACTTGAAGCCGTACTTGTGACATTCTCTTGTGAGAGAAGAGTGAACCTTTCATGAATCATAAGATTGAATGCTAACTTTTTAAGTGAGCTTGGCAAATGGAAGGTAGAGGAGGAAGAGTTTGGAGTCCATCATGACCTACATGATAGAACAAGAGTCCTTGATGAGTAAAGTCAATTCTTGAAGCTCAAAAGTCACATAAGAACTATATGAGCATGAATATTTAACTTGTCACCTTGTTGATAATGCATGAGTAGTGTGGATAATTGTTGGTCCAAACTGAGTATGAATGGCTCACTATTGACTCGCTGAAATGACCTTTAATTTTGAGGAGCTGGGAACTAAATTATTTGCTTGAAGACAAGCAAAGACTTAAGTTTGGAGGAGTTGATAAGTGTGGATTTTGGCCACTTATTAGTACCTTTTTGCTTTTGTTTTAGTCCAAAAATATTGATTTATGTTCTCAACACTAATGAAAGTGTGCAAATTGCAGAAATGTTGGAAAAAATTGCTCTCATGAAGAAATCCGACTAAAAAAGGAGCATTCCAACTCACAAGGGAAGAAGGGCGCATCACAAAAGAAGTGCGGTCCGCAGAGGTATTTCTGCGGCTGCAAAAGAAAGTGCAGACGCAGAATTCCCTGCGGCCGCAGAATTGGTGAAGAAGCCCATCAGACTTTAAGTAGAAATGCAGATCGCACATGAATTGTCCGGCCGCGGAACAGGGTCCGCACTAACAAGAATCAAAAGTTCAGAGAGTGTGCAAATGACCAAGACTTGAAGCGCTGCCTGAAGTGCGGATCGCAAAAGCTGACTTGCAGTTACATACCAAATTGTGCGGCTGTAGAATCCAAGTCCCTACAAGACCAAGAAATGTGCGTACCACACATGGAATTGTGCGGCCGCAGAACCTCCTGAGGGACATTTTTGTCAGCGAATTTTGGGCCAATATAAATAGCGGGAATTACATTTTAGGTCAAATTTTGAGTTTCAAGCAGCTGTAGCCGTTGTAATTTTCCATTTTAGGAAATTTGTGATCATTTTGGGGTTAAAACATCATAGTTTATCATTTTAATCTTACATTATGATTTTAATTAGTATTTCTTCTTTGTTTTCTTCATTTTCTACTATGAGTAGCTAGACTTTTACTAGGGTTGTGACCCAACCCTAGTGTGTAAACCTTATCGGTATTTAATTTAATGCTTGTTTATGATCGGATATTGATTATTTAGTCTTTTTTATGCTTTAAGTTTAGAACTAATGGTTGTGAATATTGATTCATGTCTTTTTGACTTGGTCTTTACTTGAGAAAGAGGGACATATTCTAGGAAAGCTTGGCTAACAAGAAATTAGGTTAATTAAGGATTTGATTAGCCTAATTAAGGGGTTTGAACAACAGATAGGGAAAACCCGACATGAGCTCATATCAACTATTTAACTTGATAACCATTTGGGCTTGAGAAAGCTAAATTGGGTAAAATCACTCTATGACCGAGAGGTATAGAATGGGTAACGTAGAGTTGAAAGCTATAATACACCCCAATCAATAAAACAAGTGTTAACGTACTTAACCCATTAGGAAAACACCTAGGTAAAGGTCACACCCCTAGGCGTTTTAATCTTTTGGTAAAAACAACAAAAACAATCATTTGATTTCTAGTTTCTTCTCATTAGTTTATAATTGTTAGCGATAATTTAGAAGTAGAAAACAAAATCCTTTGTTTGGAAGCGCAATTTAGTTATTTCAAGTGCTCTCATCAAGTGTATACTCTAACACACATATTAAACTCCCTGTGGAAATCAACGGTATCAAAGTATGCCATCAGGTTCAGTGAGTTATCCCGCCATGCACCTACTTTGGTCCCTGCAGTTAGAGAGTGAGTCCATAGATTCATTGAGGGGCTCAGTTATGATCTTAGATTCAGCATGGCTCGGGAGTTGCAGATTGATACTCCATTTCAGCAGGTGGTGTATATTTCCAGGATGTTAGAGTGTATTCTGGGTGAAGAGAGGGAGGATAAGGAGACCAAGAGGTCTTGAGGTACTGAAGGATTCAGTGGATTCTACTCTTCTGCTATGACCCATCATGGCAGAGGCTCGGGTAGTCGGCCAGTCCAGTCCTCACTTCAGACTACTCGTGGTGCTCCAGTTAGTTCTTTTAGTGCACCACCAGCATGGGGTTCCTACAGCAGTTATTCCAGTAATCTGGCACAAACTCAATACAAGCAGCCATGCCCACAGAGGGGTTGTTGTGAGTGGTGTGATACCAGGCACATCATGAGAGATTATCCCAGACTTGGGAGGGGCGGATTTCATCATAGCACTCAGGCTATGAGACCCATTCCAGTTGCTACTCCACTTGTACAACTAGTTAGGGGTGGTGGACAGGTGGGTAGAGGGCGCCCTAGGAGGGGAGGCCCAGTTTGTTAATATGCTTTCTATGGTAGGGCTGAGGCCGCTGCGCCAGATGGTGACATTACAGGTATGGTTTCGATTTGTTATAGAGGAGCATCATTCTTATTTTGATTTTGTTCTGCGTATTTAGGTGAGTCCTCCCATCTTGCTTCATATATGGGTGAGTTTTGTGATTTTGTACTCTAGTTATGTGTTTACCCCTGTTGGGAGATTCTATAGTGGTAGCCCCCGTCTATCATTTTGTTTTTTTCACTATTAAGAGCTATGAGACTATAAGTGACTTTCTGTTACTCATTACAGTGGGTTTTGATGTGATTTCTGGATGGTTCAGTTATGATTTGTGATTTAGATGCTCTACTGGTATGGGGAGTTTGTTACATGTTATGATTTTATTTTGCGAAATTGAATAAGTGGAAGGGTTCGGTTGGTATGATGTGTATTCTACTTGTGATTTAGAGCTGAGGATCGGATCCTCGCATTTTCATGTGGTTTGATATGTTTGAACCGGGGTACGTGCCGTGGTGGGGTTATATTAGGATGAGATCCTTGTAGTTAGTTCATATGTTTTGATTCTCCGTTGTAGAATTGATTCATAGTATGGTACTGATAGGGAGTTGTGCCTGTCGCGCTTATTCAATAGTTCTTTTCATGTGTTTCTCTTTGCATATGCAGTCACATTCGCGTTATGCTTATTGGGTTTAGCTTGCGAAGTGTGTGCCCAGGTGGCATTAGATGTGAATTGTTGATTTGAGTGAATTTCCATGGGATCTTCATGTTTCTTGCATCGTTATAAGTGTTGTGAGGATTTGGAACAAGGTTCTTGCTGGTGTAAGGTTAATTGTCGGTGTTGGATTTGATTATGGGCAGCTATTGTAGTTAGAGATGTTGTTATGGGCATATGGGCGATGTATTACGTCGGGTGGGCATACCTTGTTGGCATTATGCATGAGCTGTGATAGCTGGTTGAGGTTGATACAGTGTGTTTATGCAGGAATCGGGTCTTTGGGAAGATTCAAATTGTGAAATATTTGGTTCTAAGGCTTATCGGTGTGGCTGGAAGAAATAATATTTGGTTGAGATGGTGTTGTCGAGCCCACGTTGATTGGGGTGACATGGGATCACCCACGAGTATATGTATGGTGAGTACATTTAGTGATTTGATGACTTTGGAATGGTTCTTGGCACGTTCGAGGACGAATGTTTGTTTAAGAGGGGGAGAATGTAACGAACCGACCGGTTGTTTTGAGAACTAGCATCCTATTCGGTGGCTTAAGGTCTCGAGTAGCTTCATGTTATGTATTATGACTTGCGTGTGTGGTCGAGTTTATTTTCGGATAATTCGGGATTGATTTGGAAGGATGATTCTTGTCTTAGAAGCCTAAGTAGTAAAAGTTGATCGGAGTTTGACTTTTGTTTAGACGACCTCAGAATGGTGTTTTGATGATTTCAACAGCTTCATACGGTGATTTTGCACTTACGCATATGCCAGAATTTGGATTTGGAGGTCTGTAGGTTGATTTGATGCATTTTGGCAAATATTGGAAAATTGAAGGTTTGGAAGGTTGAGAGGTTTGACTACGAGTTGACTTTGTGAATATTGGGCTTGGATTGCGATTCTGAGAGTTAGACTAGCTCTGTTATGTCATTTGCGACTTGCATGCAAAATTTGAGGTTATTCCGGGTTGATTTAATATGATTCAGCGCGAATTGTAGAAATTGAAAGTTCATAAGTTCATTAAGTTCGATTTGAGATGCGATTCGTAGTTTTGATGTTGTTTGATGTGATTTGAGGCCTCGAGCCGATCCGTGTTATGTTAAGAAACTTGTCGGTATGTTCGGACAGGGTCCCAAGGGGCTTGGGTGAGTTTCGAGGTGGTTTCAGACCATTTCTAGGCCTTTTTTAATTGCTGGTTTTTGGCCACAGGGGTATGCATCGCGATTGCGGGCTTTGGGTCGTGTTCCCCAAGAGCAAATTAGCTGCTTGGGCATTGTGATCACGATCGCGAAGCCATTTAGCGATCTCGTAGAGGAAATTTTGATTTCATTGACACGATTTTAGAAGCTTATATCTTGCAATTTATAAAGAATTTCATCCAAAAATTAAAGTTATAGCCCATTGAGTCTAGTTTTAAGAAAATTAAACTGTTTGTCATTTGGAGTTTTGTACAAAAGGTTATGGCTGTTATGCTGGAGATAGTTTGAGAAGAGTTTGGGAAGGGTAATGGGAATTTGTTCATCACGATTGCGGGGAATGGTCGCAATCGCGAAGGGTAAAATTTGCTCTGAAAAATTTTTGAATTGCGATCGCGAAGTTGGTGACCGCGATCACGAAGAGTACCTCTGGAACAATGTTTAAAGTACTCTATTCCAAAGGTCTTGTCCATTTTATCATATTTAAAGATATGGAGCTCGAATTTGGGCGATTTTGAAGGGGATTTCCACACTTTGGATTGGGTAAGTGTTCTTTATCCAGATTTGATTATATTTTATGATTCCATCTTTGTTTTTAACACTAAATTAGTGATTTGAATGGGAGAAAATGAGAATTTTTATATGAACTTTCAAAAATATAAAATGAGGATTTGAAAGCTAATTTGATGTTGGAACTGGATAAATTTGGTATGGTTGGACTCGTACAAGAGTGGGTGTTGGATTTTTTGAATTTTGTCGGGTTCCAAGGTTCAGGCCAGGGTTTGAGTTTTTGAGTTGACTTTTTAGTTTTCACTAAAGATCGAAGGTTTATTATATGGAACTGTTTCCTATGGTTTTTATTTATGATATAAAGCTATATTGGCTAGATTTGAGCCATTCAAAGGTTGTTTCACACGAGAAGGTCATTTTAGAGTATCGATTAAGCTTCTTTGAGGTAAGTATCTTGCCTAACTTTGTGTGGGGAATCTACCCCTTAGGATTTGTGTCATGTGAAAGCCGTGTACGCGAGGTGACGAGTACGTTATCGGGCTTATATGTGGAAAATTGACCGGCTTAGACTCTTAAGCTTCTTTCATGTACTTATTTGGAATTGTTAGCACATGTTATATTTTTTAGTCATCATGTCTACTATCACATGCTTTATTTTAAGTTATCGTTACATGTCATATTCTATACTTGTCGAGTTTGCTCTTATTTTCTTTATTTGAAGTTGTTATCACTTTTATCATTATGTGATTTCTTTTATTGTGGAGTACTCTTAGTTGAAATTGTTGTTACATGATATCCTTTTGTTGCCGGGTTATTCTCATGCATTAAAACGTAGTGCTAGATCATGCCATCTCTTTCATTGTTAGCCTATTCAGAACTAGAATCCGAAGTTTGCCATTTTACAAAAGTACTTTCATTATTGAGTTTATCCTTAAACAATTAATTGGGATCACGGTTATCGAAAATCATTAATATATTTTAATTGAAGTTGTGTTTAAAGGGGGTGTTATTCCGTGTTGAGTTACTTTCCCGTTTATTTTGTTGTTATTGAGATTCTATACACATTGTGTTGAGTCGTGGGCTATTTGTTGTGGAAATATTGATATTGTTGGATCTTTGGAAAGGTTGTGGCCTATGGGCACTTGTAATACGAGTTGATATGTCGTGTTGTTGTGATGTTAACATATGTGAATTGTTGTGTGGTTGGTTGTTGTTATGCGGAGTATAAAGGTGGCATTTCACCATTGTTGTTATGCGTGGATAAGGGTGGCATCTCACTGTTGTTGAATGTACGGAGTGATACGGGTGGCAATTGCATTATTGTCTTGGCGGAGCGATAAGGGTGGCTATTATACGGAGTGATACGGGGGGCTATCGGAGTGATATGGGTGGCAAATGATATTGTCACAGCGGAGTGATACGGGTGGCTATCAGAGAGATAAAGGTGGCAATGTCAGGGATGACATTGTGTTTGTGATTTTCATGTGATGGCGTGCTTTTCCTTGTGTATGTCATACACCTTATGCGATTTTTTGTGTTGCTCTGATGATCTACTCGATATCTTTGATATTACTTGTTGACTTGGGCTACAATAGTACACTCGCACAAGCATACATCATAGCGTGCCACTTATACTAGCTCAGGAATATGAAACTTGACATTTATTAATCATGCTCATGTGTTCTTGTATTATCGGTTTTCATGTTGATATTGAGCCTGTGACCATGCCGGACGGATTGTGTTTATGAGCCTGTGACCATGTAGGGCGGATTGTGATTGTGAGTGTGTGACTATGTCGGGGGATTGTGATTGTGAGTGGGTGACCATGCCGGGCGGATTGTGAATGTTCGCCTGTGATCATGTCGGGCGGATTGAGATATTGGCACGTGAGTTGTCCGTGCGGTTTTGATTTGAAATGTGGGCACAAGGTGCCATGAGCATAGGATTGTGGGTTGAGACCTGTGACTTGTGATTGTGAGATGAGGTATCATAGAGTGATTTCGTTGTGAAACTTGTGTTAGAACGACTTGATTAATTAGTTATCCTTTGTGTTCCTTATTTGTTTTTAACGATACTTCACGTTGTTTTTGTTGCTTTACTGTTTATATGACTTGTTGATTCTTGTTGTCATTTACTGATTTCTACTTTCATTAAGCTTTATACTTCTATACTGCACAAGTTATTTTGTCTAGTGAGTGTCTTGATTTGTACCTCGTCACTACTCCATTGAGGTTAGTCTAGATACTTACTGGGTACAGACCGTGGTATACTCATACTACACTTCTGCACATTTTTGTGCAGAGCCAGGTATTGGAGATATCGGACGCGGGCAGAGTTAGCATATTGGTCAGGAAGATTCAAAGTAGAGCTACTTGGTCGTCGCAGTCCCTTGGAGTTCTTTCCTTTCATTGCACTGTCATCTTGTTATTTGAACAATATTGTAATTCGATCTTTGAGATCATTCCATGTACTTATATAGAGTTCATGACTCTGTATTACCAAATCTTGGGAGTTTGTTACGATTATTGCTGTGTAGGCTTATTACGCTTTTGTTTTGGTATTCATATTAGACTCTGTTTCAAATTATCATTATTAAAAATTTGCCTAATCATTGTTAGTAATCGGCTTACCTAGTCTTAGAGACTAGGTGCCATCACAACGCCTGGGTTTTTAGGTCATGACACGTAGATGGTTGATTTTTTTGTTCGCAAGGTTCGAAATTGATTTGATAAGGTGATTCTCAATTTGAAAGCTTTAGGTTGGAAAAATTGACCAAGATTTGACTTTTGAGTAAATGATCTTGGAATCAGGATGTGATGGTTTCAATAGATTCATATGGTGATTTCGGACTTGGGCATATGTTCGGATTTAAATTTAGATGTTCGTAGAAGATTTTGGCTCTATTTGGCGAAAGTTAGCAATTTGAAGAATTAGAAAGTTTATAGGATTGACCCGAAGTTGGCTTTGGTGTTTCGGACTCCTATTGTTGGTTTGAAACGTTGGATAGGTTCATTTAGTTGATTGGAACTTGTGTGCAAAGTTTGATTGTGATCTGAAATGTCTAAGTGTGATCCGTACGCGTTCAACAAAGTTAGAATGTTTGGACTTTAAGAGAAGGATTTTTATCTTCGATTCTTTGTTTTGATGTTATTTGTGATGTTTCGTGTCTTTGGATAATTTGGATAAGGTATTTGAACTTGTTAATATGATTGGACGGGGTCCAAGGGACCTCGGGCGTGATTCGGGGTAGTTTCGAGCCATTTCTAGGCCCTTTTTAGTTGTTGGTTTATGATACATGAGTAGACATTGCGATCAATGAGCTCAGAGAACTTGTGCACGATCATGCAGAAGTGTAGTTTTGGTCTTATGAATCGCGATCGCGCAGAAGTGTACTTTTCTCTACACTTGATAAGAGAAAAGTGTAGTTTTGGTCTTGTGAATCGCGATCGCAGAGAACTTGTGCACGATCATGCAGAAGAAATTTCTGTTTTCATTAGGCTGCTTTCAAGATCTTATATCTTGCTATCCATAAGGAACTGGGAGATAATTAAAAAATAAAACTTGTAGCCCTTTGTATCTAGTTTTCAGAAAATTAAATCGTTTGTCATTTTTAATTTTGTACAAGAAGTCATGACCATTATACTAGAGACTATCTGGAAAGAGTTGAGCAAGTTTGTTTAAATTTGCTCATCCCAATCGCGAAGGGTAAAACCGGGCATTTTTGAACCGCAATTGCAAGGTTATGATCACAATCGCGTAGAAGAATGTCCTGGCAGGGGTATTTAATACTTAATTTTGGGATTTTGAGCTTATTTTCATAAAATTTGAGGCTTGGAGAGCAGACCAAAGCAATTTTGGAGATATATTTCATCCAAATCGTGGGGGTAAGTGTTCCTAACTTGATTTTAATTATATATCATAGTTTTTTTAATACACTTTAAGAGAGTATATTTTTGGGATTCGATTACCGATCTGGACTCGACTTTATAATCTAATCAGATATTTGGACTCGGTAGGTTATGGGTCATTGAGATTTGGTATTGGTTTTAGATTTTGGACACGCTGGCCCAGGTTGACTTTTGTTGAATTTTTTGGAGTTCTTCAAAATCGAAGCTTTCTTGACTGGGATTACTTCCTACAACATTGGTTGACTTTCTTGGTTGATGTTTGGCTAGATTCGAGCCGCTTAGAGATGATTTCTTAAGGAAATGTGATTTTGGAGTTTTAGACTAGCTCGGATGAGGTAAGTATCTTGCCTAGCTTTGGTTGAGGAAATCTTTCCTAATAATTGGTATTTTTTGCTACATTTGGGGATGATGTATATATGAGGTAACGAGCATATATACATGTACCATGGGTATTCATGCTCGAGGTAGATTCTAGATTACTTTATGTTATTGCACCCTAGTTTGCACGAGTCAAAATAAGATTCAACTAGTGGTCGCTACCTAAATTCTAAAGGTATAGGGTACCCGTTTTAGTCATTAAGATCATTATCCTATTGATCTGCTAACCAGTGAGATTTGGGTAAGGGTTCTTGTTCTTCTAAAGGGAAGGTGTTAGGCACCCCTTAGAATCTACCTAAGATAGCTCCATAGGACTTAGACTAGGTTCGGGGAATTTAGATGTCTATAACTAACTTAGTTAGTGCTTAAAAGTGTATGGCTTACTTTATGTTATGTCGTAAAACTTATCAATTCTGAAAGAGAAGTAGTGTATATACTTTGAAAAGGTGTAAATTTTATTTAAGAGAAAAACCTTTGAAATATCTATGCAATTGAAAGAGTGTTTAATAAAAAAGGTTTATAATACTTTCTTTACTAATCAAAAAGGTTATGTTTAAAATAGTTGATTTTTGAAACAAAGTGGTTGTTATGTAAAGAAAGAACTATTTGGGGAAGTAGGGTTTAGATATACCTTGAAAGTTGATTTCAAATCTTATATTCAAATTTGAAGAGATCATTTGAAGGCTTTTGATTTTGCAGCAGCATTTGTTTGATTTTGTAGAAAAGTTCAACTTTGGAAAAGTACTTTCCAATTTCGGTTTTTTTTTTCTGGTTTTTGAAAGAGAAGGCTGTCGACTTTTGCAAATCTATCTTAGTTTCAAAAACTTCATGAAAAATTATTAGTAAGAGTTGAGAACTAAATAACAGAAATGATTAACAAATTAAATTATTTACTACTAAGTCATACTACTTCTTTATCTTTACCTACATCTTTAGGGCTATCCTAGGTTGTTAATATAACTCAAAGAAATGAAGTAAGACATTCAATCAAATATCATCAATGCCATATACATATAAGAACATCAGTAAACTTAATAAAGCGATAGAGGAAAGGGAATGGATTCATGGTTTGGGCCTGGAAGAAATTGGGCCTAACAGACAATGAAGAGAATAGCAACAGCTTCAGACGACATCCAAGTTCAAACTAGAATTTGGGACTGAGTTCTCTGAGAACTTGGCTGGTCCAATTTAAACACATGTACAAAAGAAAGAGTAAGTCATTTGAGATGTGGTCCAATATATTATTCAGACATAAGTAAAACCAATATAGGCCCAAGATAAACTGTAATGAACAACAACGATAAAGAATGCAAGATTAATATGAAGTCACATATAGTAAAGCAACTTTTAGTGAAAACCTTTATTTCCATTGAAGACTAAACCTAAAGATATTAGCAAATGTCAATAGATTAAGGGCTTAGAGTAAAATTTCATTCATGGCTAAGACACTCTTTGGATCCCTGGTACTTCAGAGTTCACAAGTGTCTCAGGGACTCCGAGTAGTGCATGTGTCAGGGAGAGTATCTCAACCACAAACTAAATCGTGCTCATAAATACCACCCTTAACGACTCACATTTACTCTTCCCTAAAGGTTTAAATGCAATGAGTCATTCACTGAAATTCCAACATAATAACAATAACATAAATATATGTGCATCTTCACAGCAACTATACAGAATATCATCATGAGTATAAGACAATCAATCACACCCTTGTTGCCACAATTCAAACACTATGAGTACTTTCACCATGTTCAGGCATGTTCAATGAACCAATTACAGGTGCACATAGAGGAAGGAACACCAACAGATCATTTTAGAGATCCTAACAGCGGAGTTAGGTAACTTAAAGGGAAGAGAAGATACATAATTCAAATTCACAGATGTCCTTGATCACAATACTTTATCAACCTTTGTTCAAATTAATCAAGGGGCCATATATAGACTAAGTCTTAACTTCTACTAGAGACATGGGTTAACAACTTCATTTGGAATCTTTTAAAGAGTATTAGCAGAGATACTTATGCAAGTTGACTAGTCAATATTATCCTAAGCATGTGACATAATTGTTTTTCCTTTAAAGCCCTAAATCTCATACTCATACTGATCTTATTAAATGTGAAGACACAGTACTATACTCAGGCAAGACAGATAATATCAGAAGCTTTCCTTTAATTTCATATGTGAACTACAACTGGCTTATATAAACTTAGAGATGTATGAGCATTAGGACAAGTAGAGGTCTATTTTGAAAGAAGGATAGGTGCAGAACCATCAAGAGATGGTATTCAAATACATACATGAGACATTCTAACCAGGGCTACAACATTACAAGCAGGGTTAGGTTTCAAACATCACTGAATCAGACTAACAAATTCATTATGGAAGTTCAGAACAATGAAAATTTATACTAAGTATTCTGGTTTAGTTGTACTAGTTAAGGATATTGATTCGATCATGATGAAGTTCTATTCAGCCTATCGACATAACAGTTAATGCTCAGTCATAGCAGATGCAATTTTACTCCAATTCCTAGGGGATACCTTGAGATAAATGAGTAACAATTGGCAGGATCCATACAAGAATAGCTTCAAAAGTTCATTGAACTTAGTCTAGTTACTTTAAGACACTATCTTATACAAATGAGACTTACAGATGTGACCAGCAGCCATGAGAATTAGGAAGACCAACTTTAAGTGTTCCTATATGTTTCAGTTAAGTTTATCAGGTATACAACCTCAAGTACAGAACAACAAACTATACTAAAACAGAATCAATGTGGTAGACATGAAGGCCATAGCAGATTATCAAGGAAGTCTAAAATCAGAACAAGTATGGAAAGTCACTAAGGTATCTCTAGCTAGTTATAGGAGCTTAATCACACAGATTGTTCAATCCAGAATAATATTCCTCAAGGTCACATAATAAACTATTGATACTAACTTGAGACATACAATACCAAAGCATAAAAGTCTATCATAATCCAATAACAACTCATCATGAATAGGGATAATTAATCAGAAACTAATAACAAACATCATAAACAGAGATAATCAATAGAAAAACAACAATATAGTCATGGTTTCAACTAGAACAATCTAAAGAGAAGAGGCCAAAGTACACTGACCTTTCTTTAAGTAGCAAACCAAAAGAATATTTTATTTGAAGCTGTTTAGGAACTCAAGAGCTCAAACAATCACCAAAACTCAGAACCGGAAAAGAAAGAGATAAGAGATCGATCAAAACCTAGACTTTTTGAAACTGTAAACTGAAGCTTGTATATTTTTTTTTTCGTGTATTTTTTCCGTGTTAGGTGAGAGCATTAAAAATCCCAATTTATAGTGTCCATTGAAGCCTTATGGTTCAACAAATTCAACTTGGTAGTGGAAGGTGATGGAGGGGTGGTAATGTGAGCATAATCAGGTGAAAATCTAAGGAGACAAAGGGAAAACCACTGAGAATCTTTACCTGAGAGGGAGAAGTTGATCATTGAAGGTAAGAACCGTCGGGTAAGAGCCTCAATGTCCAGAGGTCGCCTTGCTTGACCTCTGGACCACGAATAATCATGATAGCACTAAGAAATGTTCATGCATGCCATAGATTTAACAAACAATAGAAGGATTATGAAGATTTGGCGTTGCATTATTTGGCCTAGGGTTTTGGATTTGGATATTTTGAATCTCCAAGAAAAAACGAGCAAAGATTCAGCGAGAATCGTTGATGTGAGAGACAAAAAGGATGATTTGAAGATAAATCTCATGACCTTGCACGAATTCGTGCAAGGTCCTTTGATTGATGGAGCTGGGCAGACGAGAGAATAGAGAGTGAAAGGGGAAAGGGGGCGACTGAGTTGTACAGGGGAATTATTAGGGTCTGGGTAGAGATTAGGTCGTCTCTTGGTTTAAACGGGTGGGGTGATTGGGCGGTTAGATCTTTAGATCAACGGCCCTGATAATTCAGGCTTTAACATTTAAAATAACAAAATATGTGGACCGTTGGATCTTTGAATTTTTACGGTTGAGATGAATCTCTAGATATGTTTAAAATTAAGAACAAATAAGACATAAAACGTGGGCCGTTGATCAAATGAATCAACGGCTCAAATGGAATGTGCTTCTTGTGTGAGTGATAGAGACGGGTGATGTGGCGGAGTTTGATTGGCTTAGGGAGGGTGGCCTGGATTGCCAAGGTGGAGTATATGGGATTGTTTAGACCGGATCTAATCCGTTTAGGCTTGGTATTTTGGGCTGAAAATAATTTATAGAATAGTCATTTTGTATTTAACTAGGTATTTGCAACTGTAGCCTTTTTGGTTTTTAAAACATTTATAATTAATTTAAATGAACTTAAATAATTTAAGTAAAATGTAATAGAAATTATAATTATCAAATACACTGCTAATTACTGTAATTAATTAATTATTTATGAAAATACTTTATTTTCCAAATTATGACATTAATTTCGAATTATAGAAATGGTAGGCTAATTAACTAAAAATTAAGAAATAACTTATTAAATTAATTTTAAAACCCATGTAACGTATATAAACGTTACTTAAATAGTCTCAAAATAGTAAGTACGATACATCTTGTAATTATTAATATCAAATTACTAATTTCAACACAGTTATTGCAAATCGTTAAGTACAAATAAATAATTTTAAAAGGGAGGGTCAAAATTGATCATCAACAGCTTTCCCTCTTTGACAGAAGATGATGAAAGAGTTTTCGGGCAAAGAAATCGAACGAAGGCTAATTTTGGCCCGACCTCAAGCATGCATTGCAGAAATGACATATAGGTTTAAGGAAGATTATGAGTTGTAGAATTAGGAGTTAAGAAAGATTCCAGGAGAATTTTGGAGAGTTGGTGCCGAATTCTGGCTTTGAACTCCTTATATACCTCGGGCTTACCAAGGATCAGGCCTCATGTAGTTCTGGAGTGATGGTTTGGAGGAAGCGATGCTCGTAGAAATTGCCCCAGTATCGTATTATGGCGCAACTGTGAGATGGAAGATTTGGTACCCATGATAGCATTGTAGCTTGGTTTTCTGCTTAGAAGAAGTTCCACGTTGCGATGTTTGCTCATGCAAAAATGAAATACACACATACCCATATATCATAATGCAGATATGTGTAAGATGTGATGTCAATGATGCAGAAATCATGATGCTTGGCTGCTGGCTAACCGTTATTTGGGATTGGGACGACGGGGTACTTGAATTTGACTCGATTGTTAGCCGGCCTGTGTACTATTCCGCAGCTGTCAGAGCATCAAGTCTCCTCAAGGTTGGGGAGTAGTTGACTTGTAATATAGAATGTGTCTATGCGCAATGGGAGTAGTTGCATTGAAATGTCAAACATCTCTCTGATTTTGAAATTAGGACTGCCCCAATTCCTACTCCTTCGAAATTTGCTACTCCATCAAAGTACATTCTCCATCTTGGGTATGACTCTGCAATGTCTTCTTCGACGAATGACACTTCTTCGTCTAGCAAGTATGTAGTGAGCGCCTCATAATCCCTGTCCACTAGATTCCCTGCATGGTGGTCAGCCAAGGCCTGTCCTTGGTGGCCTTTTGTGTTATGTACACAATGTCAAATTCACTGAGAAGAGTCCTTCCATTTGGCCTATTTTCCTATAGGCATCGGCTTATAAGATATACTTGAGCAAGTCAAGTTAGGATATTAGATGTATGGTGTATGCTGACATGTAACGCCTCAACTTCTGGGCGATCCAAGTCAAGGCACAGCAAGTGCGCTCTATCAGAGTGTATTCGGTTTCACATGGTGTAAACTTCTTGCTTAAGTAGTACATAACTTGCTCTTTCTCCCGGTCTCATCGTGTTGTACCAACACGCATCCAAATGCATTATCCAAAACTGACAATTATAATAACAATGGCTTCCCGATTTGGGAGGAACCAACACTAGTGTATTTGGCAAATACTCCTTGATCTTGTTGAAGGCTTTCTAACACTCCTCTATCAATTTTGTAGCGGCATCCTTTTTCAGCAGCTTTAAGATAGGTTCACAAATTACCGTGGACTAGGCTATGAATCTGCTAATGTAATTTGGCCTACCAAGGAAACTCATCACATACTTTTAACTATTGGGTGGGGGTAAGTATTGAGTGGCTTTTATCTTTGAGGGATCCAATTCTATCCCATCCTACTTACAATGAAACCTAACAATTTTCCAGCAGGGACTCCGTATGCACATTTTTCAGGGTTCAACTTTAAACTATACCTCCGCAAGCGTTCAAAAATCTTCTTTAGGTCGTCCAAATGTTCTGCACTCTTTCGAGATTTGATAATGACATCATCCACATATACCTCGATCTCTTTGTGAATCGTGTCATGAAAGAGGGTCGTCATGGCCCTCATATAAGTAGCACCAGCGTTCTTGAGGCCGAATGGCATGATTCGGTAGTAGTAAACTCCCCAAGGCGTAGTGAATGTTGTATTCTCTGCATCTTCTTCATGCATCAGGATCTAATGGTACCCGGCAAAACACTCCACAAATGACTGCAGCTCGTGCTTCGCGCAATTGTCAATGAGGATATGAATGTTTGGTAAAGGGAAATCGTCTTTTAGACTGGCCTTATTAAGATCTCGATAATCCACACATATCCTGATCTTCCTATCATTCTTTGGTACCAGTACTATATTTGCCAACCATGTGGGATAATTGGTGACTCTCACCATGTTTGCCTCTATCTGTTGGTTACTTTTTCTTTATCCTCAAACTCAAATCTAGTGTGAACTTTCTATGTTTTTGTTTGACTGGCAATCTAGCATGATTGGCAGGAAATCTATGCGAAATGATGTCGGTTCTCAATCCAGGCATGTCGTCATACGACCATGCGAATACGTCGATGAATTTTCGGAGGAGCTCAACTAGTTCTTCTTTCTGCCCTGCTTCTAAATGGATGCTGATTCGAGTTTCTTTCACATTTTCCTTGCTTCCCAAGTTAACAACTTCTATATTTTCGAGGTTAGACTTTTTCTGGCTTTCCATTTGTTCGATTTTCTGTGGGAGATTATCTGGCATCATGCTTTCCTCATATTCCTCGTAATCTGGATCACTTTGCTCGAGGGTTTCATTATATGTCCTATTCGCAAAACGCGATTTTTTATCACCTTGATTACTAAAATGAAAAACTAAGTATAAATGAAGCGATAAATAAGTTTGCAATAATGTTTAAAAAAGCATTTCTTTGTTTCATCAAAAGATGAATGTCTAAGCATTCAAGGATGCAATTGACAAAACAGTACATGCACGGTTCAAGCCTCAATTGACCGTGCATTTTTTTTTTCAATACGTTTTATAATTCCACACTACCAAGACTCCTGGCAAACCAAATATGGGCTAGCGATCCAATTCTACAAGTCCTCTCCTGGTTCGGCATTTCGAATGGTCGGTGTCTTGATATCAACATTGTCACAGCATTCCTTCATCATGGTCACGAACAGCCTTCCCATTCAATAAACGATGTCGTCCTCTGGTGTTGTTCTCTAAGCCGGACCCGAAACATGCTTTGGCACAAAAGCTTTCTTCCCGAAGCCACCGGTTTAAGTCTTTCCAGTTGGAGGCTGATTCCCCATGCTGGCTCTACCTTTCTGCACACTTGGCTTATTAGCTCTTTTATGCCAACTGATCGGGCTCCCAGCCCGGTTCTTGGTCTATAACCACATTTTATCATTTCTCTCATAGCCATCTTTGATCTATATGGTGATTACATACCCAGATTTTGCTCGGTCTCTTCTATCTCCATGGTCTGCATGATCTCGATCGCATTAAAAGCGACCCCGTCTACAATCTCTTGACAACCCCACTCAAAGTTCATGCACTAATGGAGGGTGGACGGGACTGCCCCTACCATATGTATCTAAGGTCTTCCTAGCAACAAGTTATATGAGGATGAAATGTCCATCACTTGGAATAGTATAGGAAACTCAACTTGTCCAATTTGCAGAGCTAAATAGATTTCTCCAATGACGTTCTTCTGTGACCCGTCAAAAGCTCTTACCCTCACATGTCTTTCTTTTACTTCTCTCAGATGAATACCCAACTCTCGTAGGGCATAGAGCGGCAGATATTGACTCCAGATCCTCGATTAACAAGTACTCGGGACACCATCTTATCTCCACATCTGACGGCGATATGTAAAGCTTTATTGTGACCCATGCCTTTTATGGGAAGTTCATCTCTTCGGAAGGTAATCATGTTCGCTTCGATCATCTTCCTGATAGTCGGTGCTAGTGATTCGCTGGTAGTGTTGCTCGAAAGGCTCACTCCACTTAACACTTTCATCAAGGCGTCTTTGTGACTGTCAAAACTCATCAGCAGATCCATGATCGATATATGCACAGGGGTTTTCATCAGTTGTTCCTCCATGGAGTATTCTTTAGTTAACATCTTCCTCTAGAATTATGTGGCCTCCGGATCTGTTATATTCCTAATCTGAATCTATTCCCTTCCTGGATTCCCTCGGTTTACTTACTTCGGAGCGTAACACCTTCCTGACCTGGTCATTCCATGAGCTGCTGCGGAATCTGTCATCTTGGCTTTTCTTCTTTGATGATATATCCACGGAACTATTTTGTATTCCCGATCCCCTTCATCTATTATAGCGGCGGTGGGCTGTTGCTGGTATGTATGGACCATCGTTGTAGGTTTTAATTGCACGGTGATCCTTGGAGTCCTTTGAGGTGGAACCCTCGTAGCCTTAGTATTTCTGATTGTGACGATGGTTTATTTAAAGTCATACACTTCATCCAGGTTGATCATATTAGCTCCTTGATTTTGATGGTTTTGCAACGGGTTACGGTTCACACGGGGTGGAGCTGGGGTAGACTGAATGGCTCCACTTTTGATCAATGACTCAATTTCATTTTTCAGTTTGAAACAATCCTCAGTATCATGCCCCAGTACGCGTGAATGGTTAACGCACCAATTGGTTTCATAAAAGTATTTTGAAGGATGCTCAGGAATCCTCACTTCTATCGGATGTATCAAGCCAGCTCTCTTCAGTCTTTCAAATAGTTGAGCCAAAGGTTCAGTAATCGGGGTGTAATTTCTGGGATCTCTTTCTTCAAATTTTGGGTGAGGCCGGGGTGCATAGGTAGGTTGATTTTGATGGGTGGTAGTTTGAATTGGAGCGTATGGTCATGGTAGATTTAGATTTGTATGGACGTGAGGTGGGTTATATTGAGGTTGGGATTATAGTATAGTTGTGTGTTGTATACTGGAGCATAAGTAGGTCGGTGTGGGGAATGGGTATTTGGGGAGTAAGAGTTGTTTCCATGGTGTATATTGGACTGGTAATAGGGAATGACTGCCGATACCTCTTCCTTTTTCTTCTTTCCGCTACCTATTGAACTAGTGATTGCTAGCCGCTTGCAATGCGGCCATAGATTGTACTTTGTCGGACTTTATACCCTTCTTTAAAAAGTCTCCCATTTTAACAAGTTTAGGGAACTTCTGCCCCATCATGCCCATCATTTTCTCAAAGTAGATTCCTTCTTAAGCCCTGAAGAAGTACTTAGTCAACTTACTGTCATCTGACATGGGTTATGCTCTGGCGGCCTCTGACCTCCATCGACGTGCATACTCTTGGAATGATTCTGACGGCTTCATCTGCAAATTTACCAAGGCGAACCTATTAGGGATAATTTATGTGTTAAACCGGAAACGGTTCATGAAATCTTCTACCATATCCTACCACTCCCTCTAGTTTCTGGGATCTTGGCGAGTGTACCAAGTATGTGTCTCCCCTGTGAAACTTCTTGTGAATAGCTCATCCTCAACTTCTCGTTTCTTCCTACTCCAACTAGCTTATCGCAATAGGCTCTCAAATGTGCATGGGGATTACCTGTCCCATCAAAGATATCAAACTTCAGAGACTTGTACCCTATCGGCATGTCCACATCAGGGTGTATATACAAGTCCTCATAATCTAGACTTTCGCTCCCTCGAGTGACCTGAAGGTTCTTAATTTGTTTTCTCAATGCTCATAATTGTTCGGATACCGAATCTTCCTCCTTATACTTAGCTTCCCTTTCCATTTCAGTATATTGATAACCTTCATAAGGCAGCCTAACCGTGACGGGCACTATGAAGGTGGGTTCTGAAACGGCATATACAGGAGACATGTGCAGCGGTATGTGCCATGGGTATGTCCTGGTTTCGGTTTGTGGTGAAGGTGACACTATCACGAGGAGGGTATGAATTGTGTTGGTAGCAACTGGTGGATTTTGAGGTGTTTGAACGTAATTTGGTACATAAGGGGTGTGTATAGGAGGGTTTGGTGGGTTCGCAGGGGTTATTGGGGGTATAAACTGGGTGGTAGGGACCGAAGCGGGGCATTGTTTGCTTGGTGGGTAGTTGAAGAAAAATGGTCGGGGATTGAATCTAGAGAAGGAAAATGTGGTGGTTGAGGGAGCATCATCACAGCCAGATATGCCAATTCCCGAATGTGTTGTACTTCCTCCCTTAATGATTCCATATCTTGGAATAATTAATTTATAGTGAGCATCATGGGACTTACAAGGTGTCAAGTTAGGGGAAAGGAAGATTTCAAGTAAGTTCCAATCTTTTTAAGTTGGGAGATCTTTAGCACCGATATACCACCATGTTTAGCACGGAGTCCGATCTCAGCTCGACTGGCTAACCCGTATCACCCCGAGACATCCACTCAGAATACAGCCCGATCGGCTAAGCCGTCTCGCCACAATGCCGTGTGGGTCGACATCACATCACATCTCGCTAGCAATAATCTCATCCCATATAAGGGGAAACAGCTCAACACATCAATCTCATCCCATATAAGGGGAAACAATCTCATCACATTAACACGGGGATTTACCCCTCAATCACTCTTACACTGGCACGCGTAGTTTTTGGGGTTAGGTTATTTTAACTTACTCTTCCTCGGTGGATAATCGATACTCCCAAAGCATTTATTATTAAAAGGATTTTACCACTTATTTCGTAATCTCTTGCATATCATTCATTTCATTGGTACCAATGGCCATGACGCAATATCATTCTTGGCACGTTGGCCGCACATCATATTTCATGTTCTCTTCTTTCACTTTCAAATATCATCATGGATAATCAACAACAAGGCCTTTCAAATTAAGACTTTAAACACATATTTGAGCAAGTTAGGGTCTTAGGCACATGTGATTTCTTACACAATTTGACATGATAGCTTTCATTAGAATCTCGTTTTTAAATCATAACATAATAACACACAGCCCATACTTAAACCACATTCTCAAACAGTAACTCAACATAACAAGAATCTTTGGAATACATGTTGAACGCATATTTATTTTGACACAAGGCTTATTTGGATTAATTAATTTATAGTGAGCATCATGGGACTTACAAGGCCATTGTGGGGTTCAATTCTAAAAGAGGAGTTTAGCCAACATACCTCGCTTTGAGCTTTCGTTAATTCACTACACAGTTCCGGAATCCTAGCAACTTTGATCTATTTAGAGACACAGCAACATTGAGCACGAATTAGGAAGGAGTTCATGATTCTAGCTCATTTGAGCATTTTATCAAATACTAGGTGACCATTATGATCTCAAGGTCCTCCTACGGTGGATTCCTATATTTCACTACCCAAAATCTATCCAATTGAGCTCAACAATCTCCCCACAATCCTAGATAGTACATGCATGCATAATGAACAACTCCCACACCCAAGAATTGCTTGGCTTATTACCTATTTTCAGTCAAATCTCGAAATTGAAGGCTAGGGCTAGAACCATACCTTTTGGTTGAAGACCTTGTGAGTTACCCTAGAGAATTCTTCAAGGCTTGAGCAAAGATTGATGAACAAGTGACTTAGAAATTCCTTTTCTCACTCTAGACCAGCTTCCTCTCTCTAAAATATAAGTTTGAACCTTCTAAAATAATCCCTAAGACTATTTTATAAGAATGGGGTCGGGGTCAAAAATTAAAAAAAATAAAGCCCCGATGCAGATCTGCGGTCACATTCTGTGGTCCGTGGAGTGGAGCGCACAATGGCCCTCCAAAGCTGGGCATTCCTGCCTCACTCTGCGATCAGTCTGCGGTCCGCAGACCTATTCTGCAGTCGCATAATACGCTGCAAAACTTTCGTTTGGAAATTTTTGTGTTGGATCTGTGATGAGTTGTGCGGCCCGCAGAATGATTATGCAGTCACATAATGGACCGCATAATGGTCCAAAAATTAGCCCAAGTTTCTGCTTCAGTCTGCGGCAGATCTGCTGTCCGCAAATCAGTTCTACGACCGTAGAGTGGACCGCAGAAACGCCCTGCACTTCCAAAAAATTTCTTCAACTGCTCAACGCACTGTTTAACCAAAAAATTCCGAACCGCGGCTCGCGAATCTCTACAATTATCAACGTATAAGTCTACCTCGACATCACAAAACCTCGAATTTTAGGTAAAATTTTACAAGGCCTTACACAATTAGATTCAACGCATTCAAATCCAAAGTTAATTTGGTTTTCATTAATAATATTTGGATTGCAACAGGCGGGAGCAAAGGTTACAACATTATTTCCAACATCTATATGATTACATGGGTTCAACAGCCTTTCCCTTAAGGGAAATGAAAGGTTCGGGATAGAAGATACAAGATGGGAAAAGGAGTGAAATCAACCAGCTTCTAATAACCATCCTCGAAATCATTTCCCATGTCTTCTTCCTCTTCTGGATCTTCTTCAAATTCTTCCTCATCATCATCATTGAACTCAGGCTCTTCCTCTATGTCTTCTTCTGGTTCTTTCTCGGATTCAATTTGTATACACTCGACCACTCAATCATCATCTTCTAGAGGTGGCAATATATGATCAACTAACCTTGGAACTACTTGGCGATGCATGGAGGTGGTCACAAGGTAATGCAGCAGAATCTCATGACAGATTTGCAAGGCCGCCAACTACATCTTTTAGCCAGGCTATTCCTTTCCTACTTGGCAGGGCTAGCTCGTCGTCCTCATTGATCAGACATAGTATTGCAGAGTGCACCACGAATTCTGACCATTGGCATCTAAATTAGATCATTCCACTCCTCCTGAAGTCTCCTTATCCTTGGTATCGGGATCTGCCCATTGTACTCATCTTCTAACAGTGATGTTCTCATCCAGAGAGGTACATCTTGAATCAACCCATCCTGCCTGAGAATTCGTAGGGGTGAATATGGCTGGATGCCCTCGAGTCCTATTAGCTCGATGAATACTTCTGGGGAGTCCTTAGGATTGCCATGCCGCTCAGCCATAACAGCTTCTAGTTTATCCATTCTCCGCTCAATTTGGTCAACATCTCTCTCCATTCTTCCTATCCATGCGGGGAAACCCAATGCCTTATTCTCTCATTATGACTTCGAATCATGTTGCTAATGCCCACAAAGTAATCAAATGTGGCCTCTCATTGAAAGAAGTGCTTCATGGCCCATATTTGAAGTAACAAGTTGCAACCCTTGAAGAAATCATACCCCCCAGAACATGCAGAAATGCTTTGAGAATTTCTGCTAGCACCATAGGTACCATAGTGACTTGAAGGTTGCCCTGGAATGTTGCCAAAACCACATACAGCAAGTTGATATTGATCCGTCCTCTTCTTTGTGGGAAAACCTGCAATCCTAGCAGCGCCAAAGAGAAGTTTATGGCTCGGAGGCTTTCCCAGGTCGCCTGATCACATTGGAACTCTTCCATGTACCATTCGTAGCTCTCTCGATGTCCAAACCTGTCAAAAAATTGGTCTAGGCTTGCCCATCCATCTTCAATGTTTCTCAAACCCCGACAGTTTGCCAGACCCAAAGTATCGAGAAACCTGTAGCCGGGCATGGAGACCGGTAGTATCGGCTTCCTCCTTGTAAATGGCAGCTCTATGAAGCTGGTAACTTCTTCCAACGTCGGAACCAATTCATAGTCAGCAAATTTGAAACCACTTTGGCCGGATCCCACAATTCTATCAGCAAGCGGGTAAGCACCCTGTTGGCCTAGATATTCAGTAAGGCGGTCAATGTTCCTAGGTGCGTCCTGATTTCGTCTCCATTCTCTCGGTTGGTGTTCTTCCACCATTGCTTTAGCTTGTGTAGTGCTCCCATTACCATATTTATTTCGGGGATGTTCTGGTTGATTTTGAAGAGGGTGGGAAAAGGGGTTTGATAAGTGTTTGCCTTGGATCTTTAGTGTCTCGTCATGATTAGTTCGTCTTTCCACAAAAGTCATGTCGTTGGGTGCATGATCCATTGACATTAGGGAAGGTTTTCTAATTGTGTGTGGATGCCAGGGACCGACTCACCTAAGGTTTATGTAATATGACCTACGTTTGCTAGAGTATAATGTTTCCTAATTTTAATTTGGACTGAATATTGCGAGAAGTTATGTCAATTGTCCTGACAAAGCCATACTCTGAAACTAAAGAATTTTGAAAGAAGGTGCGAAGGGGTGTAAAAGACAACCCTCGCGTGCCATTGTGTGTGATAGTGTACGGCCAAGACTCTGACAGTATATATAAAGGGGTAATAGATAGTGAAATGTTAGTAAATATATTGAAGCAAGCTGATAAGTACATAATGAGCAAGTAAGGCAAGTTAACACATTGTTACAAATTAAACATAGTTAAAGCAATATAAAAACATTTCTAAATTCCAAATCCAGTCTAAGTCTACTAAGGTCAGAACCTAAGTGTGAATCCCCAGCAGAATCGCCATGTTGTTGCACCCTATTTTTCATGAGTCAAAGAAAGATTTAGCTAGTGATTTCCCTGTTAATAATAAAAGAGAGTCGCCACCTAATATTTAAAGGTATACTAGGGTACATGTCTTAGTCATTAATATTGTTATCCTATTGATCTGCTAACCAGTGAGATTTGGATAAGGGTTCTTGTTCTTCTAAGGGGAAGGAATTAGGCACCCCCTAGGATCTACCTAAGGTAGCTCCATAGGACTTAGACTAGGAATTTATATGTCTATAGCTTACTTAGTTAGTGCTTTAAAGTGTATGGCTTACCTTATGTTATGTCGTAAAACATATCAATTCTGAAAGAGAAGTAGTGTATATACTTTGAAAAGGTGTAAGTTTTATTTAAGAGAAAAACCTTTGAAATGTCTATGCAATTAAAAGAGTGTTTAAAAAAATGGGTTTATAACACTTACTTTACTAATCAAAAAGGGTTATGTTTAAAACACTTGATTTTTGAACAAAGTGATTGTTTATGTAAAGAAAGAACTATTTAGGGAAGTAGGGTTTAGATATACCTTGAAAGTTGATTTCAAATCTTATATTCAAATTTGAAGAGATCATTTGAAGGCCTTTGATTTTGCTGCAGTGTTTGTTTGATTTTGTAGAAAAATTCAACTTTGGAAAAGTACTTTCCGATTTCGTTTTTTTTTTTTTTCTGGTTTTAGAAAGAGAAGGCTGTCGACTTTTGCAACACTGTCTTAGTTTCAAAAACTTCATGAAAATTTGTTAGTAAGTGTTGAGAATTGAATAACAGAAATGATTAACAAATTAAATTATTTACCACAAAGTCACAATACTTCTTTATCTTTACCTACGTCTTTAGGGCTTGCCTAGGTAGTTAATATAACTCAAAAAAATAAAGACATTCAATCAAATATCATCAATGTCATATGAATATGAGAACATCAATAAACTTAATATAGTGATAGAGAAAAGGGAATGGGCTCATATTTTAGGCCTGGAAGAAATTGGGCCCAACAGACAATGAAGAGAACAACAGCAGCTTCAGACGACATCCAAGTTCAAACTAGAATTTGGGCCGCAATTTAAACAAATGTACAACAAAAAGAGAAAGTCATCAGAGATGTGGCCCCATATACTATTTAGACATAAGTAACACCAATATAGGCCCAAGATAAACTATAATGATCAACAGTTATAAAGAATGCAAGATTAATATGAAGTCACATATAGTAAAGAAATTTTCAGTGAAAACCTTTATTTCCTTTGAAAATTAAACCTAAAGAGATTAGCAAATATCAATAGATTAAGGGCTTAGGATAAAATTTCATTCATGGTCAAGAAACCCTTTGGATCCCTGGCACTTTAGAGTTCACAAGGGTCTCAGGGACTCCAAATAGTGCTTGTGTCAAGGAGAGTATCTCAACCACAAACTAAATCTTGCTCCTAAATACCCTTAACCACTCACACTTATTCTTCCATATAGGTTTAAATGCCAATGAAGCATTCACTGAAATTCCAACACAATAACAATAACACAAAGATATGTGCATCTTCACAACAACTACACAAAATATCATCATGAGCATAAGACAATCAATCACACCCTTGTAGCCACAATCCAAACACTGTAAGTCTTTTCAACATGTTCAGGCATGTTCAAAGAACCAATTACTGGTGCACACAGAGGAAGAAATGCCAGCAGATCATTTTAGAGATCCTAACAGCTGAGTCAGGTAACCTAATGGGTAGAGAAGATACATACTCAAATTGGGGTATTATCACTTCTAGACCGCGCCAGAAAATATTTGCATTCAGTAGCTGAAAAAGTGTATAAAATTTGTATAATTTTTGTATCTACCATACAGAATATATATATATATATATATATATATATATATATATATACAAAAATATTTATTTTATTGGCTATTATTTTGAGAGCGGCTATACAGTGTCATTTTTCCATTCAATTTCACAGATGTCCTTGATCACAATACCTTAACAACCTTTGTTCAAATTAATCAAGGGGCCATATATAGACTAAGTCTTAAATTCTATATTAGAGACATGAGTTAACAACTTCATTTGGGATCTTTTAAAGAGTATTAGTAGAGATACTTATGCAAGTTGACAAGTCAATCTTATCCTAAGCATGTGACATGATTGTTTTCTTTTTAAAACCCTAAATCTCATACTTAAACTAACCTTATTAAATATTAAGGCACACTGCTATACTCAAGCGGGACAGATAATATCAGAAGCTTTCCTTTAATTCTATAAGTGAACTACAACTGACTTATATAAACTTAGCAAGGTTCAATATTAATGGAGGTACAGACATGAGCATGAAGGACAAGTAGCGGTCTATTTTGAAACAAGGATGGGTGCAGAACCCTCAAGAGATGGTATTCAAATACATACATGAGACATTCTAAGTAGGGGTACAACATTAGAAACAGGGTTAGGTTTCAAACATCATGGAATCGGACTAATAATGTCATTGTAGAAGTTCTTAACAATGAAAACTTTATACTAAGTAGATCTGGTTTAGTTGTACAGGTTAAGGGTGATGATTTGATCATGATGAAGTTCTATTCAACCTACCAACATAACAGTTAATGTGCAGTCATAGCACATGCA
Organism: Nicotiana obtusifolia; assembly: GCA_002018475.1. Classification (NCBI taxonomy): domain Eukaryota; kingdom Viridiplantae; phylum Streptophyta; class Magnoliopsida; order Solanales; family Solanaceae; genus Nicotiana; species Nicotiana obtusifolia. The sequence goes on along the minus strand of MCJB01027060.1, from coordinate 44,742 downwards.
ATTTTAGTCCAATTCCTAGGGATAACTTGAGTTAAGTGAGTATCAATTGGCAGGATATATACAAGAATAGATGTAGAAGTTCATTAGAACTCAGTCTAATTACTTCAAGGCACTATCTTATACAAATGAGACTTACAGATGTGACCAACAGCCATGAAAATTAGGAAGACTTTTACAATAACATCTCAAGAGATCTTTAGAATCAACAAATACATATATGACGAAAGAAGACAACCCAAGCAACTAAACTAATATGCTTCAACTAAATGACAGGCTTGTAACTAACTTTAAGTGTTCATATTTGTTTCAGTTAAATTTATTAGGTATACAACCTAAAGTACAGAGCAAAAAACTACACTAAAACAGAATCAATATGGTAGGCATGAAGGCCATAGCAGAACATCAAGGAAGTCTAAAATTAGAACAAGTATGAAAAGTCACTAAGGCATCTCTAGCTAGTTATACGAGCTTAATCACACAGATTGTTCAATCCAGAATAATATTCATCAAGGTCACATAATAAACGATTGATACTAACTTGAGACACATAATACCAAAGCAAAACAGTCGATCATAAACCAATAACATCACATCATGAACAAGGATAATCAATCATAAACTAATAACAAACATCATAAACAGAGATAATCGATAGAAAAGAAATAGTGTAGTCATGGTTTCAACTAGAACAATTAAAAGAGAAGAGGTCAAAGTATACTGACCTTCGCAAACCAGACGAATATTTTGTTGTAAGCCGTTTAGGAACACTAGAGCTCAAACAATCGCCAGAACTCAGAATCAGAAAGGGAAGAGATAAGAGATCAATTAAAACCTAGACTTTTTTGAAACTGTAAACTAAAGCTTGTATTATGTTATTTTTTTCGTGTATTAATTCTGTGTTAGGGTAGAGCATTGAAAGCCCCAATTTATAGTGTCCATTGAAGCCTTAGGGTTCAACCAATTCAAATTGGTAGTGAAAGGTGACGGACGGGTGGTGATGTGAGCAAAATTAGGTGAAAATCTAAGGGGGCAGAGGGAAAATCAGCGAGAATCTTTACCTGAGAGGGAGAAGTTGACCGTTGAAGGTAAGAACCATCGAGTAAGAGCCTCAATGTCCAGAGATCGCTTCGCTTGACCTCTGGACCAAGAATAATCATGATAGCACTGAGAAACGTTCATGTATGCCATAGATTTAACAAAGCATAAAAGGATTATGAAGATTTGACGTTGCATTATTTGATCTAGATTTTCAGATTTAGGGATTTTGAATCTCCAACATAAAACGAGCAAAGATTCAGCGAGAATCGTGGATATGAGAGACGAAAGAGATGATTTAAAGTTAAATCCCATGACCTTACATGAATTTATGTAAGGTCTGTTGATTGATGGAGCTAGGCGGACGAGAGAATAGAGAGTAAAAAGGGAAAGGGGGCGGCTGAGTCGTATGGGGGAATGATTAGGGTTTGGGTAGTGATTAGGTCGTCTCTGGATTTAAACAGGTGGAGGTGATCTACTGAAAATTCAGGCTTTAACGCGTCAAATAGCGAAATATGTGGACCGTTGGATCTTTGGGTTTTGACGGTTGAGTTGAATCTAAAGATGCGTTTAAAATAAAGAATAAATAAGAGATAAAACGTGGGCCGTTGATCAAATGAATCACGGCTCAAATGGAATGTTCTTCTTGTGTCAGTGATAGAAACGAGTGATGTGGCAAAGTTTGATTGGCTATTGGAGGATGGCCTGGATCGCCAACATGGAGTAGATGGGGTTGTTTGGACGGGAGCTAATCTGTTTAGGCTTGGTATTTTGGGCTGAAAATAATTTAAAGAATAGCCATTTTGTATTTAACTAGGTATTTGCAACTGTATCCTTTTTGGTTTTTAACCCTTTTATAATTAGTTTAAATGAACTTAAATAATTTCAATAAAATGTAATAGAAATTATAATGATCAAATACACTATTAATTACTGTAACTAATTAATTATTTATAAAAATACTTTATTTTCCAAATTACGACACTAATTTAGAACTATTGAAATAGTAGGCTAATTAACTAAAAATTAAAGAATAACTTATTAAATTAATTATAAAACCCATGTAATGTATATAAAGGTTTCTTTAATAGTCTCAAAATAGTAAGTATGATACATCTTATAATTATGTAATACTAAATTATTAATTTCGACACTATTAATTAATAAATTTTATGAAAAATAGTAATTATTGATTAGAAAATATTTTCAACACACTTATTGCAAATTGCTAAGTATAAATAAATTAATTTAAAAGGGAGGGTCGAAATTGGTGGTCAACATATGTCTTGTTTGGTTGTGTGTTCTACTTGATTCTATATTTTACTCAATTGATTGTCTACATGTGCACGATAAACCATGCCAGAGTTAATGTTGAGGCTAAAGGTACCTTATTTTGAGCATGATGAACTATTCTTGAGTATGTTGCCTGTTATGACCTCAAAATCGCACCAAAGGCTGTGATGGTGCCTAACCCCCTCGCTAGGCAAGCTTACACTCAATCAACATTATAAGCTCCAATTATTAAGGCATAAATTGTCTTGTGATATAAATAAAAATGCAAAACTGAAAGGCAATTTAGTAATACAAGTGCAATTCAACAACAAGGTCCATATATGACCACAATTGTCTAACAAACTGCCCAAAACTGGAGTAACTAGAGTCAACTGAATAAATACATCTGTCTAGAAAATAATATATGAACAAAAAATAGATAAGTACGGAAGGGAACTTCATGTGCTATGAATTGGGTCAAGTACAACAACTCACCAAGAAATCTCCAATATAGTGCTCCTACTCAACTTATAGTACCGCTAATACCAATCTCAGAACCTGCACAAGATGTGCAGAATGCAGTATGAGTTTATAACTACAGTATCCAGTAAGTATCAAGGCTATCCTTGAAGAAGTAGTGGCGAGGCTTCGACATCGACACTCACTATCCTTCCTATAATCAGGTAAAGCATAAATAAAATATAGAAATAAGCATGCTATCATCAAATGAATACGAAAAGCTCAAAGAACACAAGTTATACAGAATTTTGGCACGCTTAACAGATAAAGAGAGAAATTAAGATATCAACACCTAGATCCTCTTACCAAGACATGATTCATATCAACAACATTAATATCAAGTCACTACATAAGTCAAAATATGTACATATGCACGCTCAAGATCCAATATCAATGTATGTTAGAGCCAATGCATGAGTTTAAGCCGCCAATGCATGCCCCTGATCCAATACCAATATATATATATATATATATATATATATATATATATATATATATATATATATATATATA